>JAHWFP010219897.1:0-40355 GCA_023313725.1 Lithobius niger | reverse complement strand
GGGGGGGGGGGGGAGGAAGGAATAGGTGATAGCAAAAGAGGCGGGCGCAAAGCAGCACATAATTGATGCGTTGAGAGCGGTATCGCCGTTGGAGGGTTTCAAGTTCGTTTGAGAAGGCCTCATTAGAAGCAGGGAGGAATGTCTGATTGTAGGGTAGAAGAAGATGCAGTAGCTTCTTGTGATGCAGATAACGTGGAGTGAGCAGCGCGAAGGGCGTCTAGTTCCTTGACGAACCCATCGATGTATTCCAGGAGGAACTTCAGGTGGAAGTTGAAATTTTTCTAGTTCCCGTGCGGACAGGAGGAGGCCTCTAAGCAAGGCGGTACGGATTGTCGATGCCGAAGGAACGGAGCAGACCCAGCGGAGGAAGGCATCTTGCAAGGAGAAAAGGTCTGAAATGTGGCTGCAGGGAACGGTGTTGGATCTTGACGGGTAGTGATAGTCGGAGAAGAAGTGCAAGTCGATGTTGGAATTGAGGGCTTGACATGTAGAGATGGAGGTTTCGGTAGGGCCAAGGGAGAGCGTGCGGGTTTAATGCGTACCTTGGGGCGCGTTCCGGATGTTCCGGGAACGGCAGGGATTTTGTCGGTGCTGGCAATCCGAGAGCTTTTTGTGGGATGTAATAGCGGAAGAGGCACTGAGGCTGGACGCTTGTTGGGTGTCTTCTTGAAAGGAGTTGTGTGTTAGGACTGATGAAACTTCGGAGGAGTCAGGACGGAAGTGCAGGAAATACTGCAAGGATGAGCACAAGTTGAACTGCACGACGTGTCCAGAGAGGCGGGAAAGAGGTTCCCTGTTGCTGCCGTTGTCGAAGAGCCAGGTTCCGCTGAGGCAGGAACGATAGGAGAGATGCCAGGGAACGACATTTCACTAGACCGCAGGAAGTGCGGGGAACGTGGTGACAGCGACAAAAGGTCCGGGGAACCACGACTCAAAACAGTATAGTGACCAACATAGTTCAGGAACGAACAGTCTTCGTCACAGGTTAAGTGAGTCTTGGTTGGAGAAGAAGGAGGCACAGGTCTGGGCATTGCTGACGTTGCAGCAAGCCCAGGAGGACAACATGGAACGGGTGATGCCGACGAGCCGTGGAAAGGATGCCGGAACGTGGGGAACGGCACTGCCAGATGGGTAGCACACTATGCCTGAAGTGTTGGTGACAAAATCGCCAGCGGAACCAAGAGGATCCGTTAGAATTGGCGAGGGCAAAGACGGGATGAGTAGGAGACGCTTGCTGTCGAATGGTACGGCCGGACGAAGGAATCCGTGGATATGTAGGTACTGTTGGAGAGATGCGAGGAACACACTGAAGGTCTTTTGTTTAAACGAACCGCTGGGTGACGTCATAGCAATGCAGTAACGAAGGCCGGGAATGTTGCAGAAGGTGGCTGAAGTGGCTGCCGAGTCTGAAGAGAATGGACGACCAGGGAACGGCCTAAACAGCGGTTCATTGTCCGGGGTGATCAGGTAATCCGGGTCTGTGGAGCTGTGTAGCTCGTCCGTCGCTGTCCAGATCCCAAAGGCGCAGGAGCAGTGACTATACTGCTCGTTGGGAACCGAGACGGAACCGTGGTAAGTGACCGCGTTCCTTTTGGTAGGAACGCAGTAACGCAGTGGATGGCCGGAACGGTCCGAAGACCAGGGAACTAGAATCGACCATAGAGCGATGTAAATAGCGCACGCTGTAGAGAAGAAAGATGTTAGCTGTGGAAGGGAGAAATTGGGATCACTGGAACAGAAACATCAACAAAAAGGCAGGTGGTAAGTGGACTGTGAGTAAAGAAGGTGAACCAGTACTTCCTTTGGTGGTTCCCTTGTCCCGAACTGCTCTGTCTGAGTTTATATATGATAGAGGCTGCACAGTAGAATGCGCAGTAGGGCGGCGATGCGGATGGATATCCTCAAACAGAAACTGCAAAAGAGTGCGTCCAACAGGTATTTTCAATAGGCCAAGCACGGGGGATCCTTGATGTTAATGGCCGAATTACAACCATGCTAGAATTGTATAAATGAAGGAAGCAGCGCAGCAACATGCACAGTGGGGTCGTGTTGTTGTTGGATTGAAGAGACAATTTCCTCTGTGTTTGTGACAGACCGAGGTCTGGTAAGAGGAGCGTGTGGTAACGTGATGCTGTCGTTCCGCTGGTGCGAATGCCCCCTCCCCCCCCCCTTCCATCCCTCCGCCACAGGCCGAGGCAGAGCAGGGGATCGAGGGGTAACAGGAGGAATGTGCATTGCAGAGATGTCTGGTGGATCATTGTCCTATGGATGTTGTCTAGGCGGATCGATGGTTGCTGTCAAACGAAACTGAGTCGTGTCAAGGAACCAAGGGCATGGTTGCCACGTGAATCATTGCTATGATCCGTGCGAAGTGGGGATCGGGAATCGAACGGGTATCGAGCAGGATTCTTGTGTGGAAGAAGACGACGATTCCCCCACCCCCCCTCCCTTCCCCAGGTACGGGACCGAGGGTTGTCGGGAACTGAGGGAAAAAGGCGGAACGTTAATCCCAAAGAATCTGGAATCAGGAAGATTCAGGAAGAATAACAATACCACCTTCAGGAAAAATTTACCAGTCCAGCTTAAATTCCAAAAGTTCCCTCGTTAAATTTTCGGTGAAAACAAGAGGCCGTTCACCTTCATCGGAATGCAACGAGGCACAAAACTTTACAAAACGATCGTTACATGGTTGTGGCTACAATCGAGCAGACGACGCGTCAGTGAGAGAGCCACTGATCTATACACAATTACGCACTCAAGCCCCACTGCTTGTCAAGCTTGGCTTTCACATCAGAACCTACTGATTGATCCATCAACACGTGGGAGGCACCAGTCAGGTTCATGAGTGGCAATGAAGAATGAAATGAAGAATGGCCAGAGATTCAAGGGTCCTCAGATGCCCTCCTTGGAGAGAGTTGGAGGAAAGCAAAACTGTCGTGGAACTCCAAGCAATCTGGTGCTGCTGATGTTTTACAACGGCGATGCCGTCGAGAATGTCTCCCCTCTTTACAGCTGCAATGTGTTCGCCTATCCTCTCGAGCAACTGTCTCTTGTTCTCGCCAATGTAGACGGCGTTGCACTGGCCGCATAGGACACAGTAGACCACACCAATCCTTCGGCCCAAGTGTGTTGGCAAGGACTCTGCAGGTGGAGGGGGAGGGGGTGTGGGAGATGGTGCACTCACAACTAGTGCCTCGGCTGGGTTCCTGCGCCTCTGGCAGGTGGGGTAACGATGCGTGCGTTGAGTAGCTGCTCGATGGTAGCCACAACCATGTAACTATTGTTTTTTTAAGTTTTGTGCCTCATTGCGTTCTGATGAAGGTGAACGGCCTCTTGTTTTCACCGAAAATTTAATGAGGGAACTTTTGGAATTTAAGCTGGACTGATAAATTTTTCCTGAAGGTGGTATTGTGTTATTCTTCCTGAATCTTCCTGATTCCAGATTCTTAGTGATGTTGACAATAAGCCACTGTAAACGGCGGTTGCCGATCTTTCGAACGTTAATCCGCTGGAGGAAGGAGACCGGAACCGATGAAGAGGAACCGGTAAGTTGTAACTATGTATACCCGTCCGCAGGGATCGTACAGAGGTGGCTGGAACCGAAGGGATCGTGAACACGTTCCTGGTTGTGCGAATCGCAGAACGGATCGATCCTGCTGTGGCTAGTAATTAGCCAAAGAAGCCATGGTTACACTGGGCACACCCTTAACATCAATAGATGGTAGTGGTGTACCGATTCCGCTACCGATTCTGGTTCTGAGTACGGTTCCGTGGTATCGGAACCGGTACCGGAACCGCTATCTTGGTTGGACGATATTGAGTACCTTTCAAAAATCGGCAGAGATCACTAAATCACTTGATCTTGTCATCTACTTCACCTTTTCCAGGGGTATGCGGTAGTTGAGACGAATTCTTAGAGGTCTTGAGAACAAAAAAATTAATTTCAGTAGCTTACATAATCGTAAAACTGTGCTTGATAGTAGAATCTTGGTTGAATAACTAATACATTTTCGCACGTTTTTAGTTGGCCACTTACCTGTTTACATCAACTTTTGTAAAGTAGTTTGCATCATACAACCATAAAATCCCATCTAGGAAGGTAATATACTAAGCAGGTAATGTTACAGTTGATTCCTATTTGTTTAAGGATGTCAGGACTTTATTATCATTAAGTTGTTTCCCTTTGCTTAGCGATTCATAACTTGTCGATCCTGCACCGCCATTTTTTTTCTAAATCGTGCGTTTGATTGGAGTCACAGTGCATGCACTTTATCCGGGCTGCAAAAATCTTAAGTATGCAAAGCTTTGCTAAAACTCTTGGGCATCCAGGCTGCAAAAAATCTTCAAAGATGCTCTTATTTAGCCAGTTATTTTTATTTTAATTAAATTTTTTGATTTTAATTTAAGTTTAAAATAAAGTTAAATTTAATACATAAAGAAAAAAAAATTTTAATCTTATCAGCTTCACTGAAGGGCTTGGACCAATCCAAGAAGCAAAAATCCTATTTAAAAATGCAGGTCCAGAGCAAAATTAAAAAAATCGTTTCAATTTTCGAGTTATTTTAAACTAGTTTTTTTTTTTAAGTTTTTTTAATTTAATTTTAATTTTTTAGATATTAAATCTGATACATTCGGAAAGCAAAAATTTTAAATCGTATCAGTGCCAGTAGAAAAGGGCTTGGCACTAATCGAGGAAACAAAAAATCTATTTAACAAAAATAAGTGACAAGTTCTTTTAATAGTTTTAAAAATTTTTATCTAATTTTTTCATTTAATTACATTTTTTATTTTATTTATACAATTTCTATATATCGCAATTTTTGTCAAAAAATGTATGTAAATTATAAAAATTTGATACAGCAGAACCCTACTCCCTGAACATAATTAATTCATTATAATTAATTTTTTTCAATTCGCTGTGGCATTGCCATGTGGTAATCGGAACCGGTATCGGAACCGTACGGAACCGGTCTATTGGTATCGGAACCGGAATCGGAATTATGGTATCGGTACACCCCTAATAGATGGTAAGGGGCACAGGAACCGTAACAGAACCGGGTAGGTTGTCAGGGAACCGGCAACCAACGTATCCCTGTTCCAGGAGGCAACTGGGTAATCGACGGCACGTTGTCTCTTCCCTATGTCTTCGGGAATCGTAGCCCAAGGACGGTCCGTCACTGTTCAGACCCTAAAGAGGAAGGAACAGTGACTACACTGCTCATTGGGAACCGACATGGAACCGTGGCAGACGACCACGTTCCTGTTGGCAGGAATGCAGGAGCGCCATGGATGGCCGGAACGGCCGAGGATCAGGGAACCGGAACGAAGATGGGGAGCTCAAGGCGGTCACGACGTGGTGAACGCCCTAGGAGAAATGATGACACGCGGTCGGTTGCGCCGTGTTATATAGCCAGCCCAAACCTGCGCATGCGCAGTAGGTACAAGTCCGGCTGGGATTCAAGCTCCAAAGCTTCTAGGGAGTAATTCTAGCTCAAAAGGAGATTCGCTAATAAAAACAGATAATTTATATTTTCGTCGGCTATAAAAACATTAGTTGTTGAAGTTAATGGTGGCTTAGACACAGCACCTGAAGCTGGCCAACTAACAGGATTTGTGCCACCCCACAAAAAATTAACTACTGAATCCAGTTTAGCACTCAAATCCAAGATAGCAGTGTCAGTAGTATTGAAAAAGGTTGGTTAAAATAATTTGACGCCAGTGCCGTAACTAAGGGGAACTCGGGGTTTGAGCTAATGGCTTTTAATTTACACCACTGTGAAGCTGTCGATAGCGGTGTAATTTATTAGTCATATATTGGAACAAAATCGGTCAAAAATTGACAGAGTTACCGCATTTTCACCAAATTCTAGTTTATCAAGTATGGATGCAAGGAACGAGCTGAGCTTGTGTGAAAGTACAAGTTACATACTTGGCCCGGCACGGAATTATTCGAGTATCGCGCATCCCTAGTATAATAGTTTCAAAATTTCGCATACTTCACTAATGAGGTAATTCAATTCAAGCAAAATCTCTGTGGATTAGGGGCGTGCAAGTAAGTAATTTTAATTCAATTCGAGCCAAGCAGAGTTTGCAACAGAAGAGTCGAGCATCGAAAAGAGTTTTGAGTATTTGGTAAACACAATAATTTTTGTAAGGATATTGGACGCTTCATGCCGGTCCCACAAGAACTTGTAGTACACACCATACAGCTCGAGTATACATAGAATTAGGGATCGACCGAATCTACTTCTACCACATCAGGATCACGCCCGGATAATTGACAAGACTTGCCAGATCAGATCCAAATCCTAACCGAATGCCAAAAAAAAATTTTTTTTTTAAACCTTTGTATTTTATACAGACTGAATTTTCTTTCTGCCGAAAAACTGAGTAACTTTAAAGCTTGAGTAACAATTTTTCCAACTTGTTTATCGGTTTTCCCCCTATAACTTTTATGCTATCAATCTGAAATTAGCTCCATTGGAAAGCTGGTGAAAAAAAGCTTCAAATGGTGTATTGGAATGTCCAACTTGGCCGAAGATTAACAAGTTATTGGAAAAATTATGTTGAATCCAAAAGATCTGGCTTCAGATCCGGTTCTGATTTGAATTTGGTCAATCCCTAAATAGAATGATAAGACAAGAACACACACATTAGCACGAGATGTCCTTTTGTTTTTAAATCAGCTGGTGATAAATGCACACTACATGACCACATCACCAACACTACCACAGGCCCCCAAAGACACCGTTCTATTTCGCACTATTTTCTAGCTAGGTTTTCAAAAACCGTTTCAGCACCTGCCAGAACCAATTTCATGGAACAATTACACATCTCTTATTGAGCATTATTATTATATTTTTCATCTGACCCGTTAAGATGATTTGCTGGAAATTACACTGAACGTTTTTGTTGATAATGTGACTCATGTTGAAGCCATTATTTTTGCCCCTACATTGTCTAAAGCAATCAGAGATGCCATTCAAAAGAACTTCTTTTTAATCACCACACTGGAACGCTCTTGATACCATAATACCTGTGTTCAATGCAGTCTTGTAGAACACATCAATATAAACTTACATTTTTTCTCCAATTCATTCAAGACATCATATGCAGCAAGAAAGCGAAAGGGAAATTGCCGACTATTTTCCACAGCTCTCTAAAAGTAAAATTAGTAAAATCATGCACAATTAGGAAAGTCAAATACAAACACTAGCAAATTAACAAATTATACCAGCAATCACAAGAAAACAAATTTATGGAAAAATGCTGTGAAGACGTAGAGATTACAGCACGAAACACACTGGTATTCCCCCATTGACTTTAAAAGTAACATAAGACAGAGAAAGCCAGTTTAGTTTTCTTGAGGCACTTACTTTTCATAGAATTCAACATACTAAATTTTTATTTAAATACAAATGTCACATTTACTTCTAACCATACAACGAAACTGAACTATTTTAGAGTCACAATTCTGAGAATTATGGAGAATATTACCGCTAAACTTCACAATGAAGACACTTTCAATGTCTTGCTAATTTTCAATGGCAAACTGCCATCTTCCTCAGGCACTTCTGACAAAAGTATCGGGCTCCTTACACCTTCATTGTCTGCTACGAATTCCCAACCGCCAACATCGTCTGCTGCGAAGTATCGGAGGCCGATACTTTAGTCAGAAGTGCCTGAGGAAGATGCCAGTTTGCCATTGAAAATTAGCAAGACATTGAAAGTGTCTTCGTTGTGAAGTTTAGCGGTAATATTCTCCATAATTCTCAGAATTGTGACTAATTTGACGAACTTTCACAGTAATATGACGAGTGTTGTTTTCACTGAACTATTTTAACCTTTTAATTGATTTAATGCCATAAACTATGTCCAAAAGGCAACACAAGATTTCTAAGAGGTTCCCAGGAACCCTTATCAAAGCAAGCAACTAAAGCCTAGTGGTCAGCTTTGTCGTCTCCAAACCAAATGAATGCTGGATCACCCGCATATAGGACTAAGAAAATTCACTTTAAGTCATATGGAAGTCGTGTATTCTCTTTGCAGACTAATAAACAAAGGAGGAAGAACATACATAAAAGGAGGTTTTATACAGGTAAGTAAAGTTGAAGTCCCACAGAAGCTATTGTTCACAATGATAAACCTGATACAGGCCTAGCATTCTATTTTGAAAGACCAATGGGACCATCATGTACCACCACTAATCCTCCGAGATTTTAAAGGCGCGCACGCACACGCACGCATGCACACATGCACACATGCACACGCACACACACACATACACAGAGGAACAATTAATATCAGGAGCTTATAAATGCCTACACGTCTATAGGACAATCGAGTATCCATGTTTAACTCTTGCTATGTATTCCATTCCGCCACCTGCACAGGGCCGTCTGGGAGTGAAGCTGCGGGTTCCGCTTCCCGGCTCCAGATCAGTTGACCCGACATTCTTGTTTTACCAAAGGTGGCAGTAGTTTTCCACCCCTTATGACACTTACCGAGGAGCCAAAAGATGAACTTGTTACATCTACATCAGTCAGCCTTGGGTTGAAGAAACCCTCTCCTTTCGCGCATGAAGGTTGCTTCGACACTGTTGTACATGGAATTACCATGTGCCTGCAAGAGTGATATTTGTAACACAGTTTGTCCATGAAAATACGACGTTGTTCCACAATTGGTTGCGACCAAGACCGCGAGATGGAACACGTGGTAGTATTATGATATTATCATACACAATCCTCCCACTGGTCCCTCCGAGCCTTCTTTCATACTACTTCTGTTACTATTAAAGGATGTACCCCTTGTCACATACTGATAATTAAAAATAATTGTAAAAGCAGAGCTTACCTCATTTGTAAGAGTCTTCAGAACTTCAGTGTGGTGTTTTTCTGAAATTCCAGCCAAAATCATGTTGCGGAGATTTCGAAGCATAGCCATGAAGGGCAATTTTCTATTATCTACAAATAGTACCTAGTGTTAAAGCAGGTGAACGCAGCAATCACAGATTTACTAATATCACCGTATACAAAACAATTCAGCAGTTCACCTATAAGTGTTTTCCATGTTGAGGCTTTGTTTCCTTTTAAAGAGACCTGGGTTTCCCAGGTTTCAGGAGTTGGTAACTTCATTCGCTTGCCTGCACGTTCTTCTTCCCAGAAACCAGATAAACCAGATTCTCGAAATTTTTCGAGTTCAGATGGATACCTACGAACAGTCAAACTGCTGCCTTAACTGAAAGTTTGAACGTGAAGAATATTTTATTCTGCATACGCAAAGTCACTGTAGAGCTATAACTGTACATGCAGAAATAAATCAAACAGTGAAAGCCATAAACTCATCCTCGACGCTGAAGAAATAAAACTTCTTGCATGTCAGAAGAAACTCGGTTACCAAGAACATCGACAGTGAAAATCCAGTACCCCGAGCTTTGTGATGGGTCCCTGCAGAGCTCGAGCACAGCAAGCCGCCTCAGCCCACTGGTCAGCGTCATAGCTTACAAACTAAGTGAACGACAGCTTGATTCCCACAAACAAATACCCACTTAATTTGGAAAAAAATTGGGGTGACCATCTGTCACAGAAAATTCGGCAATTTAAACTTTTTTGAATGATGTTTGAAACACCAATTAGGCCATTTGGTTTACAGGCGCGTGCGGGTACCATAAAATAACACGGGTCAACATTTTTTATTTGCATCTTGGTCCAACCCGAAAAATTCATACTTTTGCCAAAATTTTACCGATTCTGACATTCCAATACACCATTTTAACCGACTCGGAATAAGCTTACTCCAATGTTATTTGGCAAAAACTAAAAACACATTAAATACTAAGTAACAAACAATGTCTGGAAGTTAATGCTTGACTGAAAGGATTACCGTAAATCGTGTATTAAAAGCCCAGTTGAAGCTAAAGCCCACCCCCTAAATGCTGTAAAGTCAAAATCATGCAATAGTAGTGCTCACCCCTCAAATTGTCATTTATCTACGAAAAATTGTCTAAAAGTTATATGATGTGAATAAAGATAGTACTGCTGGCTATGTTTACTGGTTCCTTCTCCCTCCCTGTAGTAATAGTGGACTCTTCCTTTAGCACAAGGCATCTCTCAACTATCTTTTCTTCACAGCAATTAAAAGGATGTACAAATTGGTCTTTCAGAGATCGTTCAAAAGCTTCGAATTTTCTGTAATAGATGTCCAGAAAGGTTAGAAAATTGATAATGCTTGATTTAAAGCCCACCCCCCTATTTTTGCCAAATTAACTGCTTAAGCCCATGGGCGTTTAATCCACGATTTACGGTAATGTTGAAGACCTTACTTCTTTCCTACGAGTGCCATGACATGCTCAGCAGGCTTGGTTATGTGCAACAGTCGTACTAACTGCTTTAGTGTGAATTTTCTTTCAACATATTGATTAACTTCTTCTTCGTCTGCTTCCTATTAAGAAAATCAAGTAAAATCAATAAGCCATTGATCATATGCCATTCAGATTTAAAAAAAAACTTGATAAACATTATTTTACCAGCTCTCCTGCTTGGCTGGCTGAAAATTGTTTCTATTGCCTGGAGGAAACATATATTACCTGTGTTTTTTTTGCATTCCTTTCCTGAGGGATGCTTCTCCGGAGGCTGGAAAAGTTCTCACTAGATGGCCAGCTGCCTAACCCGGTCTGCGCATGCGCGCAAAGCCCTCTTATAAAAAAATTCAGGCGAGGCCCACCCGCCAACTTTTTTCCCTCTCAATCAGTCACGTGGTGACTCAAGAGAGGAGGTATGGAGGGTACAGGTAATGTTATGTTTCCTCCAGGCAATAGAAACCATTTTCAGCCGGCCAGACAGGAGGGCCGGCAAAATACTGTTTTTAATTGCCCTTCGGAAACGTAGATTACCTGTGTTTTTTTTTTTTTTTGCATTCAATGTAGACGATCGTCAAATGGGTACCACCTGAAGGGTTCTCTAGGGTTACGAGCTGGCTCCCCCAAAGAATCTGAGATTTTTCACACTTATTGAAAACATGAAGGGTTGAATGTTAGGGCAATTGCTTCATGGCATCGGATGTTTTCAGTGCTTAACGGGGTTAGATGACACATCTGGCAGCGATGATGGGTCCCAGACAGTGTAATCCATTTTCTTGCTTTGTTGTGTCCCTGAGTAAATGACTTGTGATGGACTGATTGACTTCTTTATGATGTGGCTTCCATGACGTCTGAGACTGCGATGTTGTTGTGGAAGGCCTGATGTGCCGGTGTCAGTCTTAATTCATGTGCTGATGTCAGTCTTGGTTCAAGTTTTGATGCCTTTTGTCAATGTTTGATGGTCGTTTGTTGATGTCTTCTTTGGCATTGTCGATGACAGACTTTATCCATGAGGCTATCATCGTTGCCGATGTTACGCCGGAGGAAAACTTGAAGGGGAAGGAAGAGTCGGTTTCAGTCCCTTGCGAAAATCCAGATGTTGGTTGTTTTGATTTGGAACCATAAGGCATGTTTTGGGCAGAGTAGCCTTTCGGGTTCGACACGCGTGATGTTCTTGAGTGCGGGTGTGACAGTTGATAGTGAAGGCTTGCAGATCTTTGCGTTTTGACTCGGAAGGCGGTTCTGGTTTTGAGTTGAATTGCCAAGGAATGTTTGTGGAAAAGGTGGTGTGTGGAATTGATAGGAGTGGCTTGGATTCTGCTGCAGCTTTGGTTTGTGGCAAGAGAGGAGTGCTGTTGTTTTGGTTAGAGAGATGGGGTCATAGTGTTGAAGTGATCCGTGAGGTGATTTCAATGGACAACTCAGGATGGTCGAGAGGTTCTCGTTAGATTCGATCAGAACGATGAATCACAAGTTACCTGCTGCTTTGACGAAGAGGTTCAGTACAGCATTGTAGGTTTGACTTGTTGACCCGTTTAGATCTAGAATTAGTGAGATGTTGAAGAAGTTTAGAAGGTCTGATTTAGGAGGATTGTGGATTGACCTATCTTCCATGGGAATGTTGGTGTTATTGGTAGGGGGGCATAGCCTTCCTTGCAGATATGGACGCCCGCCGTTGGCTTGTCCGAGAGGGCTTGAGCTCTCTTCCGAATCATGAGGTGGTCGAGATGATCGAGGGCTTCCCAGGTGGTCTAGCGGTCAAGGGTGTGGAAGTGATCCCAGTTGTCTTTTTCCCATGACGTCGTAAGTTCTTGGACTTGGGTGCGAGTTCTCTCGCCTAGTCAGGGTGCGTCTGAAGAGGTGGAGATTTTGCAGGTTGCTCATGGAGAGGAACCAATTTTGTGGTGTTGTGATGACGGATCATCATGGTACAGTTTCGTGAGGAAGTGTGATGTTCATGGGTGTTGTTTTCCAGTCTAGGTGACTTCTCCAAAGGTTGATGCGAAATGGTGCAGGAGTCTTGACGTCCATTTGCAGTGTGGCAAGATTTACCATGGAGCTCAGTTTGTGGAACGGTGAAATTGTGAAGATCAAAGCGTTGCAGGAGAGAAGGACGTGATGCGAGTAGGTTTTGGACCCATCTCGGGCGCAGTGGGGTGTGCTTGCAAGATTGATGGCCGTTGAGATTCAGGTGGTTGTTGAACTTTTACAACTTGTATGGGAATTAGATTGAGAGTCGAGGGTGAGCCTCTGTGATTTGAAGGCCTGGGATATCAAAAGTGGGTTTGTTATTGTCGTGATCTGTGAAATGCCTTGGGAGGGTAAAAGGTCGCTAGTGAAGACATCATTGGGAGTGTTGAGGCAGACAGCAAAAAACTGCAAAGGATTATCCAATTTGGGATTTGCGGTGTAATGGATTCTAAACGTGGCGGCAGGCAGTTCATTGATTAGCCAGTAGCGTGGTAAACGAACGGCGATGGGTGATCCAACGACGGGAGCCGGGTAACAGCAGATGGAGGCGAGGCAGTTGCCAACTTGTGGTGGTGTCCGAGGAGGTTGCTAGTTGCGGTGGGGATGGGACGCAAGCAGTGCAGGTGGTTCATTGAATGGCCAGTCGTTTGGTAGACAAACGGCGTTAGGCAATCCATCGACGGAAGCCAGGCGGCGGCAGATGGAGGCAAGGTGGCTGGTGGGCGGTGATTTGTGGTGACATCCGTGAAAGTGCGGACGCAGTGGCAGGTGGTTTGCCGACAGGCCCATCGTGTGGTAATTGAATGGTATTTGGATGTGAAGGGATCCACGCACATGGATGTGAACTGTCTGGTGAACGGTTGACCTATGGTGACGTCCATGAAGATGCGGGCGCAGCAGCAGGTGGCTTATCAACAGGCCGGACGTGTGGTGGTCGAACGGTGTTTGGATGGTCCATCGACGGGAGCCAGGCGATGGCCAGTGGGGCCAAGTGGTAGGTGGATGGTGACTTGCGGTGACGTCCGGGAAGGTTGCTGGCCGTCGTGGTGAGGGTATGTACGCAGCGGTAGGTGGTTTGTTGATTGGTAGGAGGTGTGGCAAATGAATGGCGTTCGGTAATCCATAAACGAGCGCTGGGCGACAGTGGTTGGAGGCGAAGCAGCAATTTTTTTCTCTGAGCTTCGGTCTCCTTCGTTGTCGGAAAGGAACAAGGGTGTCCGAGTGTTGCGGACGGCAGAAAAGGTGAGGCGCATGCTACAATACTTGGATCAGGAGGCGGAGGGTAGGCCGGGTAAGGCACTGCTGTCATGGGCGAGAGTAGCCAGGAAGACGTCCTTGATCTTGCGTTAGTAAGGGCGCATGAGTCGAGGGGGAGGGGGGGTGCAATGGGAAGAGATGGTGGCTTGCGTAGCGAAGCTCTTGGGTCCAGGTAGGAGAGTGGCGAAGGTGAAGCAGGCAGAGGGCTTGTCGGCGGTGGGGCAGCTCCCATGGACGACGGATTCTTGGAGGATGCATGAGGTCTTGCCGTGTTGACGGGATGGCGTCGAGAGCGAAGTGGGCAAGGTGGAGCGAAGCAGGGCGAAGATGGAGTGGACGAAGGCAAAGCTCGGAGAGAAGAGATGCGACCGTCTCGGTCGCGTGGAGGAAAAAAAAGATTGCAGGCAGGCTTCACCTGAATGCTTTTATAAGAGGGGCTGCGCATGCGCAGACCACATTACGCAGCTAGCCATCTAGTGAGAACTTTTCTAACCTCTAGAGAATCATCCCTCAGGAAAAGATTGCAAAAAAACAAAGAGAACCTATGTTTCCGATGGGCAACAATAAAACAATTTATACACTTGGTACTCAATTTATTTTTTTGCTACACAAATAGGAAGAGAGAGTTCGATCCAATTCTGCATTCTTTTAATGAACCTTGGGTATTCAGACCTTACGTGTGTAGTTCAACCGTTACAACGAGGTCCTCATGCGACTACAATAAATATAGGCTAGGTTTTGTTCAGCGAACAAATTGGCAATGGACAAATACTACTTAGCCTTTAACATCGACCAAACCTTACAGCAACCATAAACTCAATAGACGAAAGCACTATCGATTGTGTTAGACCCTCTGCATGGAACGTTTTTAAGAGCAGCCCAACTAAAGTTATCTAAAGGCAATTTACTTCATTCAATTCCCTTCAATATTATCTCGTTTTCCAACTTGTAAGCATATTAAGACTGTAGAGCAGGAAGCAAATTAGGAACCACGAATTTAAAAAAGTTTTTTGGCCAACACAATGAAAATCAGAAGTAGTAGTACAATCCGCCAAGTTTCTTGGTGAAATGAAATCACTACTGCGATAATCTAGGCGGACATTGTTAGGAAACTTGGTGACTACTGCTACTGTAATTTCTCGTTTCGGCAGAAATTCAGTGCACACTCTGACTAATAAACTTTTGGTACAAAAAACTCCAAAATCTACAAGAATCCCAGAGGTGCACATCCTGAAGGGTTACAAGTGCTACAGTAAAAGGCATACAAAGTCAAATGAGCACCTTTTAAAACTAAAATATTATAAAGCCCATTTTGCCGGCCCTCCTGCCAGGCCGGCTGAAAATGGTTTCTATTGCCTAAACGAAAACATACATTACCTGTGAATTTTAGCGTTCTTCCCCGAAGTATGCATTCTTCTCTAGAGGATTGAAGCTGAACGGTGTGCCAGCTCCGTAACCCAACCGCACATGTGCGCATGCGTAGTTCCTCGATATAGGCTGCAACCACAACTGATTGTTATTCTATTTTCCTCGGTTTTCCTCAGGTGGTGTTTTCAGAGGAGAGGTAGGGCGGGTGAAGGTAATGTATGTTTTCATTTAGGCAATAGAAACCATTATTAGCCGGCCTGGCATGAGGGCCGGCAAAATGGGCTTTCTAATTGCTGTTCGAAAACATCAATTACCCGTGAATTTTAGCATTCACCCAGACTTCGTCAACGCAGGTGGTGCGTACTACCGTCACCGTCAGGTTGCATTAGGGTTGCACTGGGAACTCAGTGTAACGAAACCCAGATAAAGTTGGACCGTGAGGTTAAGGGGAAGGTTACCTGAGTTTTGGTGACTATTTCTGGTGAAGTTTCATTGGTGTAGTTTTTGGTGAAAGTTCAGTGTCTTGGTGGGATCGAAACCATGAAGGTGGAAGGTTGTTGTGAGGGATGTGTTGTACAGATTCACAAATTGGGATTGTTCTGCAGCAGCAGTTCCCTTGGAAACAAGGTT
This sequence comes from Lithobius niger, assembly GCA_023313725.1. Classification (NCBI taxonomy): domain Eukaryota; kingdom Metazoa; phylum Arthropoda; class Chilopoda; order Lithobiomorpha; family Lithobiidae; genus Lithobius; species Lithobius niger. The sequence continues at coordinate 24,772 of JAHWFP010219897.1, read as the reverse complement.
TTACCAAGGTGAGCGTGGGTGACGTCGTACTTTGGGCGAGTTTCCAATGACAATCGTCGAAGAACTGCAATGTTGCAGACCTTCCGAAGACTGGCAATTATCTGAATTTCCCTGTTATGGTCCTCGGCGAAGGACAGCTGACAAATGAATCTGGGTGGAAAGGTAGCTGTTGAGCAGTTGTCACGTTGTGGCTGTTTTGGGAAAGGCTTTTGAATCGTGTTGAGCAGAGCTGTGGAGCTGGTGGACTATGACTGTGAAGGATAGCAGTCTTGAAACGACTTGCGGCAGGAAATTGTCATGCCAGTCGTTAAGGAACAGGCATCGTTGGATGACCTGCTACTGAGTTGCGGTCGTAGTTAGTCACGGGTTTTAGGGAGAGCAGTAGGATGGTCCCAGGAAACTGATGGTGTCTTGCTGTAGCTAGAAACTGGAATGGATGTCGGCGACGGACAGCAAGCAGTGAGGGTCCAAAGGAGCCGTGATGAAAGAGGTTGCTCTGAATGTTGGCGAGAGGTTACTACTGCGGGGGACGAATGCAGATAAGAGCTGCAACGAACGCCGTCTAGGGGAGCAGGCAGTGAAGGATGTAAGTCCTAATTGATTGTGGCAGCATAAGATGAAAGTTCAAAGGTGCTGCAACCAATATCGTTAATGGACAGCAGGCGGCAAAAGATGACGATCCGAAGCAGCTGTGATTTTTTGTCAGTGTGGGACAGCTGATCGGTTAAAGGTTTTCTCTTCCTGTAAATTTCAAAATTTGAAGTTCACTCGTCAATCTGTGGAGGTGGACACCACATGACGGGATTCCAACGGCATAAGTTGAGTTCCCAATGAGACAGTCTTTCGTCAGATTTTAATGCGTTACGGCTATCTGCAACTAGTCTCAGCAGATTCAATGGGCAAAGGCAATCTGCGATGGAAGGGAGATGCTTGAAGGTTACGAATTCGCTGTGATGATGTAGGTGAAGGACAGCAGACTGAAGGGATAGCAACTGTAGTTTATGATGTAAAGGAGCGATTCGGATCGTTGTGGCGTCATTTCTTGGTGCGGATGGGCGATGGAAATATAGTGTGGGTATCCGCGATTCAGATCCATGCAAAAGACAATGACGGTTTCTCCTGCTGAGTCAGAAGATCATTGATGTCTGTTAGGAGGATGGCGAAGAGTTTGCAATTCAGTCCAGAAAGTGTGAATGACAGCAGATAAAAGCGGGTCGAGTGGGGAGGTTGAGCCTAATGTTGAGAAGTTTTAAAGTTATGTAATGGATGGTCCTCGAACATGTTGAATCAGGATAGGCCTGCCAAAGGCAATAAAAAATTGTTGTCAGGTTAACGAAGGATGTCATATGACTCATATCCAAGGATGGGGACTTAGATGAGAATGGAGAAAACTCGTGACGGCTTTCAGATGAGAGATGGTGAAGACAAGGGGGTGAGTTTGGATGAGGCGGCTTGGTCTTGTGTTGACAATCATAGATGACGCCCGTGAATCTATGTCTGTTGGACAGTGAAGAATCGTTGTGCGTGAATAGTTTATCGGAGTTCCGGTGCTTTTTGGCGTGGTCCAGTTCGCTTGAAAGAGGGAAAGCATATCGAGAACAGGGACAGGCTTGGATGAGGATCAAGACGCAACGGATGGCTTGAGGCTTGAAAGAAAATTAATCAGGATGTGCCATGTCTACAAGTTCAGTTTCATGCTGAGGACGGAGGCTGTCTTTCCCTGCAGAAGGTTGGTGTTGATTGTGAGATGACGAGGAATATGTCGTCTAATCCAGTGATGATGAAGGCAATTACAGATTGGATGGCTGGTCTTGTTTTCGAAACCATGGGCAGCATGATCCAGAAATGCATGTACTTGACTTGAGGACAGAGGTAGATCGTGTGAAGGTAAGGTTAGGTTAGGTTTGGTTAAGAGTAGTCCACAACATTGCTGAGCAGATGCGACTGGTGAAGCGCTTGAGGATGAAGGAACGGCTATCTTGGATGGTGGTCCGAAGATTGAAAACACGGATGGGAATGGAGAAACATGGTTTTAAAACTACAATCTTCTTCCATGATCGCACAATTTCATACATAAGACACTCACAGAGTCTTGCTAATTTTCGACAGCAATGCTACTGTCATCATCAGGCACTTCAAAGGAAAAATTGGGATCCTGGTCACATTCTTGCTGTTTGCCAGAAGTAGCAGGTCCACACCTATATGAGGCAAAAGGCAAGTTTCTTCAACTGGGCTACCCAGCCGGACTGCTGAATAGAATGAAGAAAAAGGCTATTTGTATTGTTGCGACGGAAAGGAAGAATGCCGATAGAGTACGCGTGAAGGAGTGTGTGTCAAAGGTAGATAGTCCGATTGTAAGCCTTACCTACCTGGAGGGTGTGAGTGGCCCGATACGTGAAATCTTGTGTCGTAGTGGCTTTAAAACCTACCTGCGGAATGTAAAAGGACTAAGAAAACGTTTAGGAAAGAAAGTGTCTCCAGTTGCTGTTGAAGTGGAACGGGTGACTCAGAAGACAAAGAATGACGCTTTGATGGGAAATGTGACTGATACTAAGGAAGGTGTGTACAGAGTACCGTGCAAGGGATGCAGTGCAGTGTATGTCGGAGAGACGAGGAAGGGCGTGAGAACAAGACTGGGACAGCATATGGACAATGTCAGGAGAGGAGTGCAGGATAATGGCATTGCGCTCCACTGTGCTGCCACTGAGCACGAGATCGACTGGGAGAAAGCCACGACGCTCATCCGCTCAAACTCTGCACGCGACAGCCATCTAAGGTGCCTGGAATCCATTGCTATACAACACCATGAGCAGAATGGATTCCAACTTATGAATATTCAGGGCCCTTCTTACCCAAATGTGAGACACCTTGTGGGGAGGGACTTGAGTGAGCAGTTAGAGCGGTGTTGGAGAGCTAGTAGCAGCAAGAAGGGCCCACTACCTTCTAAAGACAGCATGAATGGTCCACTACCTTGTAAATACAGGAGGCTACGTGTTCTGCCAAATTCAAATTCTGGCAAACAGCAAGAATGTGACCAGGATCCCAATTTTTCCTTTGAAGTGCCTGATGATGACAGTAGCATTGCTGTCGAAAATTAGCAAGACTCTGTGAGTGTCTTATGTATGAAATTGTGCGATCATGGAAGAAGATTGTAGTTTTAAAATTATTCAAATGTTTCATAGTACTGGTAATGATGTTTTTAGGAGAAACATGGTTAAGGTAGAAAGAGTTGGTTGTCCAATCTTGACTTAAGGAACGGTCGTATGATGATGAGGTGGCTTGTTAGTTGTTGACTTGTACTTGAATTACCGAACAGCACGGTCAATTACGGCGTGTGCTTGAGATCAGGACGAAGGTTGATGCTTGTGTGAAAGACAGCCTGGGTTCATGGATGAGCATGCTGAAAAACCAAGAGGAATTTTGGACAGAGATTGATACATCCTCAAAGAGGATGATCAGAATAATTCATTTTCTTGGCCTTCTAAATTGAAGAAAAAATTGATAACCATCAACGGACGATGAATAGCGAGGCGATGGGGCAGCCATCTTGGACGTAGGAACAGTCGTCGTTTCACGGGAACGGGCCATGGCGTAGTCCGCTTGAGCGTGCGTTGGCTGTCCGAGAACCTGAAAATCGGACTGCATGAAATCAGGACGGGAACAGGAGAAAAAGACGGACTGTTGCTTGAAGACAGAACAGAAGACAGAGGCTGAAGTTTGTTGTGAGAAGGACAGTGCGAGTTCTTGGATGAACGTGATGACAAGTCGAGAGAAATTTCGGACAGAGATCGATGCGACTTGAAGATGACGATCAGTGGGAGTGCTTCTTTTTCTTGGCCTTCTTAATTGAGGAATGAAGTGAAAGTTGACCACATAGAAGCGGTGAAACAGAAGAAGAAACCTGAATTGGAGAATTGACAATAAAATTCGGATCGACGAGCGACGGACTGTGAGGGGGTGGGGTGGCCATGTTGGTTGCAGAATCAGTCGGCGTTTCATCAGAACAAATCATGGCTTCGTCCGCTTGTGCGTGTGCTGGCTGTCCGCGATCTTGAAACTCAAGACTGAAAAATCAGGACAGCAAAAGTCGGACTGTTGCTTGAGACAGGATGTGATGATGAGGAGAGAAGCGAAGATGGACGTAAACAAGAATGGAGGAAACGCTGGATGGCTTGGCGGTGGGGCGGCCATCTTGGATGCGGCATCAGTATTCATTTTGTTGGAGGAAGCCCTACCCTAGTCCGCTTGAGCGTACGCTGACTGTCCGAAATATGAAAAATCGGACTGCTTGTTGAAAGCAGGACAAGGATGGGGACAAAAACAGGACTGTTGAATTAAAACAGGACAGAGAGGCAGATGGATGAGGTGGATGTTTCCGGCCGTTGCTAGAGGAAAGAAATTGACAAGCAGACCTGTTGTAATTTTCGGATGTCAGGAAGAAAAAATACATTGCCTTGATCTTCTTGCGTTGGTGTTCTGGTGGATGACAGGAAAAAAAGGACTGTACAAAAACCGGACAGAGATGTGAAGCGTCCTACGAAGGTACATCGATTTTGTCATGGAGCAGTCCAGTTGAACGCACGTAGACGTAATAACTTGACAGAGAAGAAGCGGGAGCGTGTGCAAGCGGCGCAGGCTAGAGGAAAAGAGATGACAATCAGTTGTGGTTGCAGCCTATATCGGAGGAACTGGCACACCGTTCAACTTCAATCCTCTAGAGAAGAATGCATACTTCGGGGATAAATGGACAGCTGCACTTGATCTAGGCATCCCCACAGACGTTATCTATTTCGATTTTCAAAAGGCTTTCGAGTCTGTTGTGCACAGTAAGCTTAAGTTCAAATGGGTCAATTGTGTGGAACGCTGACTTCGTCTCCGACCGTATTCAACGGGTTGTAATCGAACAAACACTTTCGTCAACTCGAGCTATAATAAGTGGGGTTCCACAGGGATCGGTCCTCGGTCCTCTACTCTTCGTTATTTTCTTGAACGATCTTACAAATCATGGTTTGATACAAGACAACCCAAAATATAAATTTGCTGATGACTTAAAAGTCGGTTCCGAACAACTGACTGAGGATCATTCCATTTTTCTCTCTACTCAAATTGCCTCTGTTGTTGAGTGGTCGGAAAGCTGGCAGCTAACGCTGGCAGCTACCGCTGGCTGATACGAAATGTTGTGCGTTCCACATCGGAAGGAAAAATACTACCTGGGTAGTTCCCAACTTAACTCTGTTAATCAGATTCGCGACCTAGGCATGCTTTTTAACCACGATTTAAAATCATCCACCCATTGTGGAAACATAGTTAAAGCTGCGTTTCGTAGGTTGCCATTATTAGAAGATGCTTTCGTTCCTCTAACCGTCAAACCATGGTATGGGCCTTCAAAGTTTACGTGCGACCAATTTTAGAGTATGCGTGTCCTGTGTGGTCACCACATCTCTTACAGGACATCGACAGGTTGGAATCTGTCCAGCGTTCTTTTACACGGTCTGTGCGCGGGCTAAGCAAACTTTTGCCTGGCTACCGCCTATGGATACTCGGCTTGGAACCACTTGAGCTGAGGCGCCTGAAGGCGGACCTGAGTCTTACACTTAAGATCGTTCACGGTCTGATGCCATTGGACCTGCCTTTCTTCGACCGCAGTGAGAATAATTTTACCCGGGGCCATTCTTTTAAACTTAGAAGCACTAAGTGTAACCTAGACTGTCGCAAGTACTTTTTTGCAAATCGGGTCGTGGCGCCTTGGAACTCCCTCCCCGAGGCTGTTGTTTCGGCTACTTCGCTGGGTGTGTTTCGTGGATTGCTAAACAAAACCGATTTGTCCACCTACCTTAAGCGTCCATATCTGTGATGCAGCCATTAACGTCTTACAAGGACCGGTGTTAGTGGTAACGTATGTAACCCTTCCGTCCCCTACTGGGTGCAGAATGATTTATTATATTTATTTATTTATAGAATGTTAAAATTCACAGGTAATTGATGTTTTCGAATGGCAATTAGAAAAAATGATTGTAAATGTAAGACGTTGAGGGTCTGATCATTGAAACTCTTCGTAAAATGTCAAAAGCTGCCAGAAGTTTTAATTACAAAGTATAAAGCAGGCAGAAGGCCAGAAACTATACACTACTCTCACCTATCTCGGGGTTTGTAGTGGAGCGTGGTTCGATGCCTAAACAACCTACATTAACGATATTAGCCACTGAGTAGTGTGGCAGCAAATAATTCATAAAAGGTTGTACCAACCCTTAAGCACGTATGATCGTATCAACGTTGCTGTATCTCTTAGCATGGCTGAGGATGATGCCTTGGATACACAAACTTACGTAAGTAAAATGACTCAGGGGTCGATGTAGTTTTTCATATAGTCCATGGGATTTGCTTTTTATTGTTAAATTCGTACAGACATTCTCTCCTGCCTTGGTCTCGTATTCGAGTGAACATAGAGGAAAAACGTGTCCAAATGACGAAGTTCTGCACTGCAGACAATAGTGGCAATAAGTTAATCGAACGTCTCAAGTTTTTGTACAGTTAAGTTTCCCCACGACTGGAGGGAAATATTGGGTAAATGTCCTCACATTTAGTTACACTAGTATTGACAACTTCGGCTCTCTTGGCGAATATCAAACTTCACCAAGGCAAACATGGCGCCTGCCCTCACCGAGTTACATTTTTCTCTTTTCGTCATACCCAGTGGAGGTTTGGTGGAGAAGAGTTTATTTTTTTTATTAATAAAAAACAAAAACAACAATCGCAGAAGTGAGTAATAATGATGGACAGCGAGGCTACAAAGGGCGACGAGGGATACAATGCAAAGCATGACGACATGACCACGGCCGAAGGTTTTGACATTTGTTAGTTAAAAAAAAGGATTGTTGAAGGCTCTCAGCATACATGCAAAATCTACCAAAGTGTCTGGTATTCGGCCTGTAAAATTGTCTGATCAGAATGTAAGATTGTCTGATGAAATACATGTTTTTAGGCAAAAAATAGACAAATTATGTGATTTTAAAACTTGGCTACCCTGGAGGATTCCTAAACAGGTTAAAGAAGAAAGCATGTGCAGTCATAGAATGGGAAAGAAAGAAAGAAGGCAGAAGAGAGGAAGAAGTAGACAGAAGGGGCCCGAGAGTAGCTTTAACATACGTAGAAGGAGTTGCGAGCAAAGTGCAGAAGATTTTAAAAGAACAAGGGTTTAGAACGTATTTTAAGAATGTTGAAGGACTCAAGAAAAGAATTACAGGAAAGAAGGAAGTGGACAAAGTGGAAGGCAAGCGTGAGACACTGAAATCGCAGGGCGAAGAGAAAATGGGGGCCGTTCAGAATACGAAAGAAGCAGTGTATAAGATTCCGTGCAGAGACTGCGATGCTGTTTATATTGGAGAGACCAGAAAAGGTCTACGAACCAGGGTAGCCCAGCATATGGCCAAGGTGAGGAATGAAAAGGATGACAACGGCATCACAGTCCACTGCAAATCTTTGAAGCATGAGGTGGACTGGAAAGGCACAAGCACTCTGCTCAAGTCGAATTCGGCACGAGATTCCCACCTCCGTTGCCTTGAATCACTTGCTATTCAACAACATGAAATGAACGGGGAGCTTTTGATGAACATCCAAGGCCCAGCTTTCCCTAGAGTTACACACCTAGTAGGAAGAGAACTCAGCGAGCGGTTGCACCATCAATGGGGACTCACGAGTGCACAGCGCATGCAGCCCAATAAATACGGGAGGCTGCGGTCGCGGCCGAATTCGAATGCAAAAGTGTGCAAAGCAGACGACGTAGTGAACAACGAAGTAAACAACGATGTTGTTGATGTAGAAAGCAGAAAAATCCTCAAGGCCTGATGAAGATATCTGGGTGGTATCGAAAATTTGTTGGACTAAGCGTGAGTCTGAGTTGTGAATTTTAGCGAACTTGGTAGTGTTATTTTATAACGGATCGATCTTTTCACAGTATGAATTGCAGCGATGTTTTTCGAGTACTAAAGCAATTTCAAGAAATAAAATCACACCTGAACCACCAGGAAGAACACAGTGCACAATTCTACTTGAATTTTCGGAGAAAATACCGTTCTCCTTCTTCAGAAATACACGCACAACACAGAGGAAAAATAAGTTCGCACATCACCAATTGTAAACAAAATTTCGAAAGGACACGCATCCTTTCGAAATATTGTTTACAATACCTCCCACGATATTCGACAGGTCTCAATGCCATAAATTTTAGACTCGTGGACACAAAACAGCACATATTGAAAATAAAGGAATACAGTTCAAACCACTTATAACAATACCTCTTACAACAATAAACTGTTATAACAATGCTATTTTTTCCCAGAGCGGTGATCTTTTATCATGCGCCTCGATACAAATTGAGGCTATTCAAGCAACAATGCATGCAAAAGTGATTGTTTATAACGATAAGCCGATATTAACATTCTCCTTCCAAAGACCTTTGCATATCGTTCTAAAGAGGTTTCACTGCAGTCAAATTAACGTCATATTTACTTACTAAGAATATCCCGAGGCTGAGAGGGTTAAGCTTGCTAGGTAAAAAAATAGGGTCTTTTATATGCCACAACCAACATGAGCTGGAGCTCATTTACAGGGTCCTTCTCTTCCCGAATGCACAGGCGTGGGCAGATGCCAGGACTAAACCCTCGTCTTGTGGTATACGAGACGGTCGTGCTAACGAATGAGCCACCCTGACCCAAGTCAGTTTTTAATACAAGTTAGGACCCTACCGGCCCATAGTATGCAAAATATTACTAGTAATTAGCAGTAAAACCGTGTGTGTGTGTGTGTGTGTGTGTGTGTGTGTGTGTGTGGGGAGGAGAGGTTTGGGTTGACTCCAAAAAATGCAGACCCTCTATCTGGCTGCTGTAAAAAAAAAACGTTAACACCCTCCCCCCATTTCCGTAAAATATATGCATCCACAAAATTTGTAAGTATGCATAAAACTGGTGTAGTAAAACATTGAAGTTCCGTCCTATACGCAATAGGCTAAAAAGTTTCTTGGTCTGTTTGATTTAACTTTAATGAGGGTGCTCATTTCTTTAAAAGAAAGTTTAAAAAATTTGTTTTCCCTTCGTGAAGCAGACTATAAAATGTGCCCTTCTGCCCCTACACGAACACGAAGCAGACTAAAAAGTATGCCCCCCCCTTCCAGTGGGGGGACAAATTTGTCCCCCCCCCCCCCCCCCCAGCGACATATAATGACTGGTCCCTAATTGGGAGCAAGGGTAGTTCAGATAACAAAGATTCGGATAACCCGATTAATGTTAATAATTTTCACGATGGCCAGTCATTGAAGAATTGAATACAATTAAAATATTGTGTCAATTTTTTCAATAATATAGGCCTAATAAAATATAAACTAAAATGGTACCTGTGAGTGTGCATGACGAAAAAAATTTTTAAGCCCTATGAACAATCAATGTTGACATCTGGTCAATATCGGCTTATGCAGGCAGTAAATCTTGCTGTAGGTGTTATCGTAACCTCATTTTATTACCTTAATTAGAATTTTTGTTTCTGGTGTCGTGAAAACTAACGTGAAATTGCTTTTGTTTGATGAAAATAGCGCTTGATTTGAGGGATCGTAACCACGTTCGGCCGCCATCTTATAGCGTTTGAAATCTTGGAATCCCAGGGAAATCCCCTTTCCTGCTGTCCTCAGTGCACACATAATTAATTTTAACATTCATAGGCTTATTCCTCGAATAAACTATTCTGTTTCAAAAGCCGTTGGTGCCTTCTTTAGTATGGCAGGCTCAAGATAGGTTGGTTCATTCGTAGCGCTTTACTTTTGAACGCGTTGGGGCCAGTCATCCCGTGACGTCCCGTGACGCGAGTCAAGGCCGTCTCCATACGAACTAGCAAAGGCGCCCCCTTTGTGAACGGCCGGCTAGGAGTCCACTATGGCGGGAGCGCTATTGACGATCGTCAATATTTGAGCACATTTTAAATCACTTGTACGGCAATAAAGACATCATAACACGATTTCTGAGTTGGTAAAAAATACGGTAGTGGCTACAACAAATACGAAAATTCAAGCCTTTTCAAGTCACAGGCCAAAATTCAAGCCTTTTCCAGGTCTGGAACACACTTTGCCATTTTTCAAGCCTTTTCAAGCCTTTTCCAGGCTTGTGCGAACCCTGATTTTAACGGTTATGCATTTCTTCACGCACACCTGCTTGTGGCTACAATACAGATTTCTGCTAACGACACTCCCCCATACCAATCTACATCAAACTGTAGATTTGCAAACTGCCCCAGTAAGTTCCTGGTGTGTTTATAATCTACAGGATTTAACATGACAGTTGCGTGTCTACCTAACTATTAGGCATTTGCTAGTAACACATAATCCTAAATGTCGATAGTTGCTTTTCTCCGAAATAGCAATTTTTTAGTTCATTACTAGACCTTACATGTACAGAGTCCAACAGTTTATTTCTACTGAGTGGAGATTTTTCCGTAACACTTTAACACCACTGAAGACCAAAAAAAATACTAACGCGCAACATAAACTTTGTGAGAAGTTCCCGGAGACCGCGAGCAGTATCAGCTCAGTGGTCAGATTCCTCGTCTCCTAACTTAAGTGAATGCCGGTTCAGATCTCATGATGGTAGTGTTGTTCAATTTTCAATTAATGAATCGCGATGTCGATGTTTTGTCAACATCGAGTATTTGTTCGATGTCGCGTTGACATTCAATGTTTTTTCGATTTTTTTTTTCCTGCGGCTTGCATGGGGACATGACGATAATTTCGCTAAATATTGACCGATTTTGACAATACTTAGCGACAGGGGCGGATTAACAGGGGGGGGGGGGGGGGGCGGGGGGGCGGGCCCCCCCCCCCCGGGCCATTAACATAAAAGGGCCTTCATGGGCCTTCATCGTAAAAGGGGCCTTCATTCCCCAAGCATCAGTGAAATATAGAACTAATTTTGGTAGGCAGGAACTTGTAGGGCTTTGCCCCCTCCCTCCCCCAGGCTATTTCCTTAAATCCGCCACTGCTTAGCAATACATTTTAATCTTTTTTTTGCCAGTTTTCAAATGGTGCAAACCACAAGTCACTACCTACAACCGTTCTGAAGTTATTTCTAAAATAAAACATTTAACTAACATTTTTAAACCAACATGGCCTCCAAATGGATAAGATAAATTGCTGCTCCATGCTAATTTAACAGGACTGAAGTTTAGTCACAACATTAGATGCTAGTCTGTTGATTAATTAATAGCAACATTTTTACAGGTCATGAATTGAGCAGACAATGAATTTGGCTTGTGTGGACTTTTTTTTTTTTGGCAAGGCTTTTTTTTGGGTGCGGATACTCCATGCCGGTAAACTAATATTTCAACGATTACCGTTGAAATATTAGTTTACCAGCATGGAGCATCAGGATGGCATCATGCAAGTGCTCACGCCCCACCCCTCGAAAATGACAGTCGGCATTCCCCCCTGACACTTTCGCCCCAGTCACTGCCCATTTAGGTAGGTTCCGACTTAATTTATTCACCAAACATCGAGCTGCATCGACGTAAAAGTATCGACATCGAATCAACGTAGAAAAAAGTAGCGTGGTCACAGCACTACGTGATAGACCTAACTATCGTATGAGTGATGGACCTACCATATGAGACTTTTAAAAAAATGCATCCAGTTCGGCATGAGCAGTAAACGTATCTTACCAGCAAAGCTGGTTAAGGATAGTTTTTGTTGCCCAACCGAAAATATACATTACCTGTTTTTATGCACTCTCTTGGGTTCTCAGTGCTTCTTCCAGAGAAAGAAAGAAAGTTGGCTTCCCTGCCAATCCCGTAGATATTCCACTGCACATGCGCGGACGCAGTCCTCCCTATATAAACGCTGGCGCAGCTTCGATCCTCATCTCTTTTAATACTCTCAATCGTTACCAAGGCAACTCGAGAGGGGAGGAAGGGCGGGTCGCCTGTTGTAAAAACAGGTAATGTATATTTTCGGTTGGGCAACAAAAACTATCTTTAACCAGCTTTGCTGGTAAGATACGTTTTTGGTTGCCTTCGAAAATCTGCATTACCTGTTTTTTATGCACTCAACAGACTTTGTCACCGGGCCTTGGTGACGGGCGCTCTGGCTACGGACTGGCTACGGACTGGCTACCTTGAAGTCAACTGGACTCAACGAACCTGAAGGCAACTGCTGTAGGGGGTGAAAGATGATCCTGTAGGTCTTGAAAGGTTTGTTGTGTAAACCGGTCGGTGGCAGGTGTATTGAGAAATTGGTTGCTAAGTGAACCGGACTGGACGCAGAGGGTACCACCGGAGGAAGCGGTTGCGAGCAGGTTCCAGGGTAAAGGAGAAACAGCCGCCAATGGGTGACTGAAACCCTTAGGGATCATTGTAGTGACAAGTGTTATAATCATTGAAGATGTCAATAAAAACTATCTTTAACCCAGTCTAGTACTGGAAAGGACGTGGTGGAATCGTAGAAAGTCGGTACGGTCCAAGGTATGCTTGTTAGAAAAATGAGCAGCTGTCTGGTTCGGTGACATATCGATATCGGTAGCAGGACCGAAGGCAGGTCCGTGATGACGGGGACGGGCTGGAACGTACATAACTACGACAGGAAAAGGTGCCCTGGCGCATTTTATGTAACAGGAAGGGTGACCCAGAACCAGGGTTGAGTCAACATGGCCCTTGGGTCCTTCCGTGAAGTCTAAGGATGGAAAGTTGTTGTCAATACATGGCCAGGAACGGCAAGCTTGAGAGGCGAAAATATCATAGGACAGGAACCACGACAGCCTGGAACCGCTCTCCTTAGGGCCGACCTGCTGGAGGGTCACAAGGAACGTTGGTGCAAGGAAGGCGGGAGTCCGAGATGGAGAAGTGTCAGCTTCCAATCGGACGATGAAGACATTATTCAAAGAGGATGGTAAGGCAGACGGAATCTGCGTTTAGTATCAGATGCAGGCAAGTCCCCAGAGGAGGACGAGGAGAAGCGGATTAGCGCTCGGCAGGGAAAGGAACGTGCTGGTTTCGTTCCTGGTTTGTCCCGTTACCGACAGCAATGCAGCAGAAGGTGCAAAATTCAACTGTGGGATGCAGGACCAGGGTCCGTTGGATGCGAGTTGAGGAAGAAAGATGAGACAGGTTGCATTGTGCGAACTTATACATGATGGAGGTTGCGGAGAGACGCGCGCAGAGGGCAGTAAACTGAAGAGAAAACTGTGATCGTTCCAAAGGGAAACGCTGTGACGCAGGTTCCAGAAGTGAAGCGGAACTAGGATGCTGGGAAGGACTTGGGTCCCCAAGTTAGCAGAGGGATCCGGAGAACGAACTGCACTTGATGGCTAGCCTTGCTAGATTCGTGACGGAATGGACCTGGTCTTGAGAAAGCTGTGTTACTGTCAAGGCGGAACGAGAGGGAACAGAGCACCGTGGGGACGGGATGGTGAAAGAGGCGCGGAGGCGGTGAAGTAGTCGTTCGTGCTGCAAGCAGGCGAGTCGCAGCTAAAAAATCCGGGTGTGTTTTTGTCAAGGAAAAAGGACTTGGATTTCAAGTCATGTGGCAGAAAGGTGTACCAGGACGGCAGGATGTGCAGGGAACCATCGGTTCCTCGAGACATATTCTTGGTGGGATTGAGGTCCGGGAATCGAGACCTCCGGGACCAGCGCAACCTTCTATCGGACAGAAAGGATCGCTGTGTACGACCTGTATGTGTCGTCGTTAGCAATATTGATGCCGTCGAAGGGATGGCTACTAGAGACGTCCCGAATTGGCAGTACGTAACGCAGGAACGTAGGAATGCGGAATGCGTACGGAGGAACACAGGAACAAGGAATGCCTGGAATTATAGAGTTTGGTGAGATATACTGCTGCCTGTAGGGGCAGGCAGACAATAGGTGTGGTTGATAAGCAGCAGTGGGCAGAACATCAAGCCCTGATGCCGGTTCTCAATAGCCGTAAAACCAGCGGAACGTCGGAACGGCACCAAAGACGGCCTAAAGTGACGTAGCAAAGAATGCAAGAACGTGGAACGCATCTGTAGGAATGTTGGGACGAGGAACGAGATGGGAGAGGAACGCAGGAGTAACCACCATGGTGGCTGTACTAGGAAGAAAGATCCAGTGTGTCCCCGTTCGTTGGCAATTTGAAAACTTCGGCAGGCCCATCGACTAGGGGCAATAGGAGGCAGGACGTAGGGCGGATCTGCGGAACTTGAGGACGAGGAACGGAAGGTTGTGTGGATCCTTTTTTTTTACATTCAATGGGGGCGAAATGGTTAGTAATTCCGGAAGAGGAACGAAAGATGAAGAGCGAGGAGTAAATTTCCACCGTCCTCTAAGTAGAGAGGTCCGTTAAAGCGGACGCCTTGCTGGCAAAGTGGTTATAAGAATGTGGGGTCCGCCGGTCCCCTGGATAGCGGAACGTTTAGCTACCAAAAGGCCGGGAGGAATGCGGAGTCAGACCAAGAGGAGTAAGTTGCAGACCAGCGGAAAAGGTTAATCTTGGTAGCAACTCTCCGGGCCTAGAGTTGGAGTTGGAGGCAGGCGTAGCGCTCCGTAGAGAGTCCTTTGGAGAGGTAACGCCGGTATCGTACCAGAGGAGCCTGGGTACAATGAATCGGGAATGTGGTTGCGGTGCCGCAAGGCGCAGGGAATGATGGCCCGGAAGGCGGAATCGGTTGGTCCTCGAGTCTTGTTTCGTTGTGATGTTGAAGATCTCCACGGTATCCGTAACCGGCGGAACCTGAGAATGGGATGCGGTATTTAACGAGGGGTGCGGAATACGGAACCATCCTCAAGGGTTCCCGTAGCTTGTGGCATCAGACTGATGGTATCGTAGGATGCGGAACGTGAATCGAGGAGAGCATCGGAACGGAGCGTTCGTCGTGTCAGGAGAGCATTAGTAAATGCTGGCGTTTCTGAGGGAAGAAGAAAATACATTGCCTGACGTGGTGGGGAGTGTTCTGCCCTGTCTCCGCTTTACAGAGATCTAGTAAAGGGACGGAAGAGTTGAACGTGGTGCTGCTGGTGCTAGTGGAAGCAAGTTCCCCCCCCTCGGCCGCCGAGTAGGGGATTGAGGGGTAACATGAGGAATAGGAAAGCGTTCCGTAGGGAACGCAGCCAAACTTCCATGAACAGGGCTGAGTCCTATAGCAGGGTGAGGTACAGTAGATTGAACCACGTAGGCTGGGACGTGGCTGGTGGCATCGAGGAACGTGGAGGTCGGAATGAACGTGCGAAGAGTACACAAAACCAACCCAGACCAAGACAGGCCGCAGGGAACGTCCCAAAGGAACGTAGGTTGTGGACACGAGTAGCGGAAACGTTGAGGAGCAGTGGATAGCACAGCTGCGTTGGTCGAAGGCAGAAGAAGGACGAGCGAGCTGCATCGTCGGAATATTTACCTGAAAAGGAGGGCTGCGCAGTAGGATGCGCAGATGGTGGCGGAGCGGAGGAGTATCATACCCCTACGAAGAAACCAACAGCATGTAATGCTGGAAGGAAAGAAAGGCGAGACCCGACAGTTGTGTAAAGGGCCAAATCAGGAAGGTTGCGCAGAAGCAAGCCCACCTGAACTGATCCGCGTACTGCTCAAACGCAACGATGACATGAGCCGCCTTGGGCAGGAGCCAAGAGGAACGGCAGTAAGCGGGATTCTTGCGTGGAAGTAGACGACGGTTCCTCCCCCTCCCCTTTTTCCCAGGTACGGGACCGAGGGTTGTTGGGGAGCTGAAGGAAAAAGGCGGAACGTTAATCCGCTGGAGGAAGGAGACCGGAATCGGTGAAGAGGAACCGGTAAGTTGTAACGATGTATTCCCGTCCTCAGGGATTGTACAGAGGCGGCTGGAACCGAAGGGATCTTGAACACATTCCGGGTTGTGCGAATCCTGCTGTGGCTAGCAGGTTGCCACAGAAGCCATGGTTACACTGGGCACACCCTTACATCAATAGCTGGTAAGGGGGAAACAGGAACTGTAACGGAACTGGGTAGGTTGTCGGGGAACCGGCAACCGACGTATCCCTGTTCCAGGAGGCAACTGGGTAATCGACGGCACGTTGTTTCTTCCTATATCTTCGGGAATCGTAGCCCAAGGGTGGTCCGTCACCGTCCGGATCCTAAAGAGGAAGGAGCAGCGACTACACTGCGCATAGGGAATCGAGACGGAACCGTGGCAGGCGACTGCATTCCTGTCGGTAGGAACGCAAGAATGCCGTGGATGGCCGGAACGGCCGAGGATCAGCAACGAGGAACGTAAATCGGACGAGGAGCTGGAAGAGCAGCTGCATCGCGTGGCGTGGCAGAGAAAAAGAGATGAGGATCGAAGCTGCGCCAGCGTTTATATAGGGAGGATTGCGTCCGCGCATGCGCAGTGGAATATCTACGATACTGGCAGGGAAGCCAACTTTCTTTCTTTCTCTGGAAGAAGCACTGAGAACCCAAGAGTGCATAAAAACAGGTAATGCAGATTTTCGAAGGCAACCAAAAAGGGTAAACATGCTGAAATGCTAGAGAGCCACCTTTTCACGCCAACAATGTATCTGACAATGTATCCGACAATCAGATGTCTTTAAAAACATCATTAATTTCCGTACTGTGAAACGTCATAATGTCAACAACATACAGAAAAAATTCTGGAAAAAACTACTGCACACTTTCACAATCAAGACAACAGCTTTGTCCAGCGAATTTTCGATAACTTGAGCTGCTATCTTCTTCGGGCCTCAAGGATATAGCTCGGACTTTCTACACTTTCCACTCTAGTTTGACGAACTATCGCATCTGAATTTGGCTGGCAACGTTGCTCAAGCTATCGAAAATTCGCTGGTCAAAGCTGTTGTCTTGATCGTGAAAGTGTGCGGTAATTTTTTCCAGAATTTTTTCTGTATTTTGTTGATAATCAGATGTCCGACGAAAAACAATCAGATACCAAGTTACCTGCAACATCACTGCCTTCACAGCAGACATTGCACACCTTGCATCAAACCGTGCAGGCCTGCAGCTGTTGCTAACCAAACAGGGACACCTACTTCCGTGGAAAAGGTCTCTTTCTAACCCCAACTATGTCGGTTAATACAATTATTGGGCCAGCAACATAATCCCACGATGTTGTGCCATTGAAGCTAAATGGGGCTGATCTTATTTGGGTGGAAAAATCTTATCTTCAGAAATTTAACTCCGAACTGTGCCACATGGGCAACATGGTCCTTCACTGATTTAAGTTTTTTGCCGTCCTTTATTAAACTACACTTACTTGTCATTTCAAATGTTTGCAATCACAAAATGCCGTGTAGGAACCTAACACAGTTTAGACCTGCAGCTTTTCACGTTCTGTCAATTGTCCACTACAGTCTTGTCAAGAGGGAACTGTTTCTTACAGTATGTGCTTACTATCTTCAGACATGCAGCGATGCAGGTATACTGACTTGAGGACACAGCCACTTTACATAACGACAGAAGTTTCTCTCTCAAGGATTCTTTAAGTTACGTGCAACAAACTAGTGGTAACTTGTGACAGGCTTAGGTTATTGGGACAGGCTCTTCGGCAGGCCATCAATGCTGGGCTGTTAGTGCTTGGGAAGATGGAATGAGCTATATACCAATTCCAGTAAAAAAGCTAAATGTCAGCTTACCATGGATCACGCACAAAGCATTGCCACTCTCCAGGGTTTTGAAGGATAAATTACTAAAGATTAAATATAGGCTCCCCTACCCACCAGGAGACCTGTGGTGCATATTTTTTTGTACAGGAGTTATAAGTTTACACACAGCAATGATGGTACAGCGGTACAAACGATTGGTTTTGTGCCCAACATATTCGTCAACTGGTATAATTAAATTACGAGCTTATGGTCTCACCAACAAGTGAGAATGATTAACATTTTGATGTCGCTTTTTATATTCTGTGGGTTGATGAGAATGGGAATAAGAGCATAAATACATTATAACATCATTGAAGTTAAAAAGATGTTTGCAAAAACAAAAAAATTAACAAAATTTCTATATTATGATCTCAAGGAATTAAAATTTTACCCCCAAATCTATGCCTACTCCAACAACTTCAGAGAACTTCTTGTGTCCAGCTTCTGCAGTGTCATCCCTCGATTTGTTAAAATCATCATTTTCTAGAAAGGCAGGAAAATCCCCGGGAAAGAAATTGGCTTCTTCTGAATGTTGATGTTCCTCAGAAGGCTGCGTTTGAGATTTCTTCGGTTTTTTCTTCTCCTTATTGTACTTGGCTACCGCAAAAAAAAAAAAATCAGTAATTACTAACTAGTACATGAATTTGTGGTAAGCGTGAAACTTTATATTATTTTTGACTACCTAATCATCCTACATGATCCAACACAATATTTTGATTTGATTCTGTCAAAAAAAAATAGTTTGGAACCAAATTTCAACCACGAAAACTTAAGAATAAGGACAATTGAAAAAATGTAAAATAATTTCATATTCGAGTTATTAGTTATCCTTTAGTAGTTATCAGATCTTATTCACACAGGTTAGTTATTCAGATCTCAATTATTGTTTAAAGCTCACTATAACGAAACAAGATTTAAAAAGAAACAAAAGTCTCCGTACCGCGCTGCAGCATTGCGCATGTATGGCGTCGTGATTCAGCATTACTTATGTCCATCGACGCGCTTCAGCGATCACTCGTCTGAGACAGGCAGTGTCACTGTCCAGCTATTTAGGCCTATGAAACTACCGCGGTACGATGTCTGGCTAATGAAAGTGTTTTGTAGAAATAAAAGCAGAGAATAACAAAATTGAACGGATTTTGGTCAATATACACCGGTTCGCGTACAATTCTAAAGAACCACAACAAGATTTGGTAGAGAAGCGATCGATCACATGCAAACGCATGCGACATGCTCAGTATGAAGATGTCGAAGGCTCTGCTTTTTATTTTGACTCGTTTTAAGACGCTAGTGCAGAGAACTGTTTTCTTAAGTTGGCAGTTTTATTAAAGTAGATTACATAACGAACATTTTTTATATTTTTTCATATTTCCTTAAAACGTTTTAATGAATACACATTGTAACGAAGTAAAAATAGTACCCCCCCCCCAAAGTTTCATCATAAAAAGTTTGATTGGTATTTGAAAATGTCACATCACTTACTTTGAAAATTTGAGTCCTAGTTTACGTCTTGTATGCTTATATTTCAAAGGAAAGGATATTCTTTCCTTTGAAATCTAAGCGTACAAGACGTGAAAATTTAACTGCATTAAATGTTTAAATTATTAATAAAATGTACTTCTGAAAGACAATGATTGCCCATTTTTAAAAATTCACTTACCCCAATACTTTTTGCATTTATGTACCAACTATTAACTGTAAGGCCACACCAAAAGTAGGAAACGGATTTAGCCTGAAGAGTGACTTAGTCGTTTTACGAAATATACCGTTAGGCTCATTAGAATTACTTTGAAACGCTGTTGAATCACTTCGATCTCGGAAATCACTCATTATGCTCATTTTCAAAAACAGGATACTGTCAGTATCTTACAAATTTTCGATTGTATTTCAACAATTTCATCCGGCAGGGTCAAGAAAATTGAGTCTTCTGGTTACATTTTTGTCTGCTTGCTTTTTCGTTTGCTTGCTTGAAAAGAAAAGAACGTCCACGGCCACCGATATTTACAAGGTAAGCACAACAATCGGCATGGCCACTATAAGGAGCGCTTCCCTTTCTGGATGTCCTCATTACACGCAAGGAGGATGGTAGAGTGAGTTATCAGCCATTTAAAAACCCAACGGCTACACCTAGAGGTATAACGTATTCCTCAGGCCACCCGAAGCAGCAGCTAAAACAGATTTCCCAGAATGAATTTGTAAGACTTGTGAGGAACTCAAGCAGACCTGAATTGGCTGGGCCATACCTTTTTGAAGCGAAAGGAAAGTTTCTGAACTTAGGGTATCCAGCAGGGCTCCTAAATTCCCAAATGAAAAGAGCATATGGAATTGCAAAGAGCTGCAAAAAGAGGAATGAAAAAGACCAAGACGTTGACGATGTCCAGCAAGGAAGAAAAACACCCAGAGTGAGCCTAACTTTTCTTGAGGGAGTGAGTGATAAAATCAGCAAAATCCTAAAAAAACAAGGCTTCACGACTTATTTCAGAAATGTGAAACGTCTGAAATCGAGGATAGTCAAGAAGGGGCAAAGTATGCAGGATAGCACTCAGAAACGCAGAGGGAAGCAGAAGGAGAAAGACGAAGCGACTATGGGAGAAGTACAGGATACGAGCGAAGGAGTTTATTTAGTGCCATGCAATGGATGCAGTTCAGTTTGCATTGGCGAGACAAGAAAGGGGGTGAGGAGAAGGCTTGGGCAGCACATTGGAGACACCAGGAATGAAGTGGAAGACTATAGAATTGCAGTTCATTGTATGGAAACTGAACACGAAATTGGCTGGGACAAGACAAAGACACTAGTAAGAGCAAACTCGAGAAGAGATCGACACCTACGGTGCCTAGAGTCTATTGCGATCCAGCACCACTTAAAGAATAACATCCCCCTAATGAACACCCAAGGCCCATCTAACCCAAAAGCCACGCACTTGGTTGGAAATTAATTAGATGGCATACTGAAACAAAAATGGAGTGAAAGAAGCAAGTAATAAATGTGCCTAGGCCTTGTTTATTGTGATAACCACGCCATTTGTACGTAACATTGTAAATATTGGATCGAGCGTACCTTGTCAATATAGGTGGCCATGCCACTTGTTGTGCTTACCTTGTAAATATCGGAGGCCGTGGACGTTCTTTTCTTTTCAAGCAAGCAGACGAAAATGTAACCAGAAGACTTAATTTTCTTGACTCTGCCTGATGAAGCTGTTGAAATACAATCGGAAATTTGCAAGATACTGACAGTATCCTGTTTTTGAAAGTGAGCGTAATGAGTAATTTCCGATATCGAAGTTAGTCGTTTTAGTCCGGCAGCCGCACAATAACCCAAAAGAATAGTCTGCACAAAATGTTTTTGCGCAGAGATGTTCTACAATATGTCCGTACTCCAAAACATAATGATGCCACCTTGGCACCCTTGGCCAATACAAGATGGCGACGAAAAATGGTTTTTTACTTCTAGCGTCTAAACCGTTCACCCAATTGAAAATTAACCGGTTAACAATTATGTTTAGAATAAAATTTCCTTCAAATAGGTTCTATTCATATTCTTGGTAAAATTAATCCTTCTTGCCGAAATTCGTTATTTAAGTTATTTTAGACCATTAACGCATGTTACATATACAATTCCTGCCTTTAAACAGCTGTAGCACCCGTTCTAATTCGGATAAAAGGCCGTGATTAGGCTTACACGAAAGATGAAGATCTATATATTTTCCAACAAGGGTAATTAAAGCGATTTATATTAATTAGGAGCTAAGCTACAGCAGTTTACATACGTTGAAGCACTGCTCTTTTAGCGCTATTTTACCACATGTTCCATCTTTTAACTGCTGCACCACCCATTCTAATTCGGATAAATGGACGTGGTTATGCTTAAATGAAAGATGAAGAATGAAGATGTACATTTTCCAACAAGGGTAATTAAAATGATTTAGATTAATTAGAAACTAAGCTACGACAGTTTACCTACGTTGTAGCGCTGTGGTTTTTGCCATAATTTACCGCAAGTTCCATCTGTTAGGTTGGAAACTATATTTATTTAAACTCATATACATATACACAAGGTGGTGTTGTGAGCGTTAGGCGCTCACCAAAAGTTGATACATGAAAACGAAACTGAAATACGAATAAAGCTAATAAAAAGAAGCTCGATACGTTAATTAAAAAAATAAAAATAAACTAAAATAAAAACAGCTAACACTCGGCCCAAATTTTATCAAAGTAAAATTTTCTTGCTGAATTTAATTTTAATCACTGTCCATTTCAAAGTTCTCGAAACGCTTGGGCATTCGTCGAGTACGTGTAGGGCGTTGTGGTGGAAAAATTTGCGCATCACTTTTCTCGAGTGGCAAAATGTTGTCAAGCTGTTCTTCATTTGACACTTAGTGTAGCTGCGAGAGACAGGGCATGTCTTCACCTTCGTCAAGATCGTTTTCGTCAGACAACTGTTCATCATCAGACCCATCGGTGGGTGTCCGGGATGGTTCAAGTTCATCATCGAAGTCTCCGTCCATGTTTGGTTGTTCATGGAAGGGTTTCAGCGTTAGCACATGAATAATTTTCGAAATTTCAGGGCGATTGACATTGGCGATTGAATAGCATACGGCCCCGATTGGTCTCATGATGCGGAACGGTCCTTTAAAGCGTGGAGTTAGTTTGTGGTCAGAAGCTTGAGACCATTCGTACAAAACCAAGGCTTCGGCCTTAAATGTTGTATCGATGCGTCCTCTGTCGAAGCGTTGCTTGCTGACACTGTGGCTTTCTTCGAGGTTGACCATTGCTACTGCTCGGGCTTGGAATAGAAGATCTAGCTGGTCCTCTCGTGGAGTTTCGTCAACAACAGCTCCGATGTGTAGTTGTTTTGGAAGTCGTGGCGTATATCCATGCAGGAGATAAAAAGGCGAGATCGTTGTGGTGCTCTGTTTAGTCGAATTTATGGCTAGAAGAATGTTAGGTAATTTACAGTCCCAATCTGAGGATTTTGGTGTGCAGCTTTAGCAAGAGCAGCAACTAAAGTGCCCGTTGGCCCTTTCGACCAATCCACTGGCCTGAGGTGTATACGGAGGGGCTGGTGTGTGAAGAATACCATATTTTTGAAAGCATCGTTGTGTCCTTTGGGCGATGAAAGCTTTTCCTTGGTCCGAAACATACATCAAAGGTGGTCCACAATGCATGACAATATCACTTTCAAGAGATTTTGTGACAGCATCTGCAGTGAGTGATGGCGTTGCACGGGCAATCACGTAGCGAGTTGTGCCGTCAATCTTAACAAGCAAGTTTTTGTTACCTGCATTTGTTATGGGCAATGCTACAACGTGGTCGGCTGACACGACTTCCCAAGGCGTATGGGGAATGGGCGATGTCCAAGTGGTCCATTTGCTCTGA
Source organism: Lithobius niger (assembly GCA_023313725.1). Taxonomy (NCBI): domain Eukaryota; kingdom Metazoa; phylum Arthropoda; class Chilopoda; order Lithobiomorpha; family Lithobiidae; genus Lithobius; species Lithobius niger. The sequence continues at coordinate 1,765 of JAHWFP010219897.1, read as the reverse complement.
CAGTTCGTCTGTTAACCATCTGGCATTCGATGCATCCTCTTACGTAGGCTTTGTTGTCTTGAAGTAGGCTAGGACACCAAAAATTCGCTCGAACATGATCAATAGTTTTGTCCGGGTCGAAGTGTGCGGCATCATCATGGCAGGTTTTTAACACTGACGATCTTAAAATTTTAGGTATGATGATCGTTGTCTGGACTACACCATTTTGTATTCGTTTGTGGACGAGGATGTCATTTTGTAGTCCAAAAGATTTCCGAATTTGTTTAAGATGTGGAGTAGTTGGCTGTTGGTCAAGCTTTGCTTGGATTTGCTGACAATAACTATCAGTGCGTTGTGAAGCGGCTAGCTGGGGCGATGCTGCAACGGTGATGGCTAAAGAAATATTTTGTTGTTCTTCTTGTGGTGGGTAGCGTGACAAGTAATCAGCTATAACGTTATCTTCCCCCGGTCGATGGATGACCTTAAAGTCGAACGGGGCTCGATCGACGACATGTTTTGCGAATTTACGATTCAGTTTGGCTTTTGCAACAATATAAGCGGTTGAAAAATTGTCAGTTATTAGGGTAAAAAGATGGCCTAGAAGATACAATCGGAATTTTTCAGTTACGGCCCAGTGCACCACTGTGCATTCGAGTTTGTTGCTGTGGTAACGAGGTTCTGTTTCTTTAATGGATCTACTGGCGTACTCGATAATACAACGTTTGTCACCATGATCTTGAGAGAGACAAGAGCCAAGGCCGTCATAGGACGATTCAGTTTCGAGGTATGTGGGAGCATCCTGGTGAAAATAGGCGAGTACAGGTGGTGGTGTTATACAGGTCTTGTTGTTGTTATGCAGGTCTTGTGCAGGTCTTGTTGTTATGCAGGTCTAAAAGTGCATCTTCAGCATAGATGTAGTTGGCAATCGTCTCATCATCACAAAGTACACGCTCACTTTGAAGGGTTAAAAATTCCTTTAGAGTTAGTCGGCGCTTAAAACGAGCAATAAAAGCATCTTTCCAGGTATCCCAGTCCGAGTGAGATTTTCCAGTCGTTTTTTGCCAGTTTAGGGCTGATCCTGACAAACACGGGTGTGCATTAATTAATTTTAATGAAGGAGTCCAATTAGCAAGTGTTGCAATTCGATTCACTTCTTTAATCCAATCCTCAGCATTGTCAAGAGGATCACCATTGAAAAAAGAAATTGCTTTGGCAGCATCCCTTTGTTGATTGCACCTAAACAACAGTAGCTGCAGAATGTTGATCAATTAATTTGCGTTGAGAGTCGGCAAGAGAGGCGAGAATGAAAATTAAATCCGGGTTTTGTAAGGTGGAGTCACCTGTAGGCAATGGTGGATCACTATTAATATGGTCTTTTAAGGCATCAAATTCGGCCAGCAGATCAGCTAATTGTGCTTTCGTTTCTTGTAATTCTTTACGATTTTCCGATTGTTTAAGCCTAGACTCGGTAATTAAAGCTAACGTGCCATTCCTACTTCGTTTTTCGTTATTTTGAACGAGAATGGTGACCGCTTCCTCCTTTGTATCAGGAATTTGAATATGGCAAAGCATCAGTTCATCTACGATTTCATTCATGCTGAGCTGGTTTACAGTCTCTTGGGTGATTGAATTACGTGGATCCATAATTAATTCAAAGTTAGTAACAGTTTATGGTTCGTTTTCACAGTCAAAAATAGTTTTACACTTGCGTTTGCGATGATCGGTAAGTGAATAAAAAATTCGTAGCGTGCTTTTCGTTTGTTATAGCCTACGGGAGCACATGGCT
>JAHWFP010219896.1:0-38727 GCA_023313725.1 Lithobius niger | reverse complement strand
CATGTTATGAGTGTTAACTAGATTTTGAAGCAATTGGTCATTACTGCAAGTATAGATTTTATTTACTATAACATCAAATGTGGAAGCTTTTCTTCAATAATACCTCAAATTGTTTTGGACAAAACTGAGGTAAAGGGTTTCGCCATTTCTTTCATCTTTCGACTCTTTATTATTTTAAAACTGGAGCATTTTTGTGTTTTAAAATGTGAAAGCTTATTTTACAATAATAGCCATCTAGGTCTTGTTGTTTGGAATAAAATTGAGAAAAAGATTTCATTATATTTCACCTTTCGATAATCCATTGAAAAAATTATTCTGCATCCCTGACCCCTACCATGCTGCCAATGCTTGCACACAGGAGTCATCGTTATTCATTTTAGCCTAAAGGTCTAAAATGTATAATTAAGCTAACCACCAATCGTCAATGGCCAGCTGGCCTTGTTTTATAATTTTAAACTGAACGCGGTTTAATTTAAATTGGTAAAAAATCTAAAAAAAAACGTGATAGGTCACAATAAAATTTTTACGAAACCTGCCATCCTAAAGAATGAATTTAAAAAAATCATCAAAATTTACTTGACAATTTGTGGCTTCTGTGTTCACTGGAGGCCAGAAACAAGCACTAAAATAATGTAAAGTGCTTCAGCTTTTGGTAATAGCTTTTGGTCATTTTTTTAACCAGTTGGCAAAATCATAACATGAGTTGGCAAAATGAAAGTCATCCCCCCCCCCCTTCACCAAGTACCCTTCGCTACGGCCCTGCGTGCGCCAACGGCGTACAGAAAATGAGACAAAATATGGCATTGTTAAAAAATAGAAAAGGCTGGATATGTCATTAAAATTTTATTAAACAGGACGGAAAGCCAAATCCACTGAATTAGTGGCAAATAAATACGGACGCACGAACTTATATATCGTATTACCTGAGCTGGAATTGAATCCTCGCCCTTTGGGACCAAGGCCGAAACTCACACCGCTAGATTTGCTTGAGATTTTGTACGCACCAAGGTGTTCGTTAATAGTTCAGTATACCAGCCGATGTTGGTCGAATGGCGGAGCCAGCAGATAAACAGAGGCTGGAGCACTGCATTGTTACCGAACAATGAAGCTTAACCGACTTACACAATGAGCCTATTGTTGTGACGTGCGTGTTTCTTCATTTTTACATGTAGAATCAATGTTGCTCGGTCTAGTATAGGTTTAAGTTTTAGAATGGAGAGTGTAGCGTGTGGGCTCGTAGTCTCCAGTAAGAGAAATACAATAAATACAAAAATGTTGCTCGATTCCGAATTGTTCCTTCCACGATAAGCTCAAGGGAACTGAGAACTTAGAACTTGCTTCATCACCCAACAACGAAAGGGAGGACAGGAAAAGACGACTGGTGGGTTGAAGGCTGTGACGCGAAAACGGAAACAAAAAAGATTGTTTCCTGGCTTTTCACATCATTCACTGTCAAGTAGCGTTTTGGACGTTTTCATTTTATTTTGAGTTTGTGATGTTGATTTTTTTGATATTGTTGGTGTTTAGGTGTTTATTTTGCTGACCACTTCGCCAACTGCAGAAATCATGAAGGACGCTCGTCCCTCTCTTACACTCGTACGCTGGCCGGTTAAATTCCAGAAAATGCAGCTGACCTACTTTTAGTAACCCCAGCAGGGACGAGTACCCATCCAATGTTTGGTCGGCCGACAAAACGGTTAGCAAAGCTAAATAAGATATTTTTCAAGCTTGTAATAATTATTATTTTATTATTCTGAAATAATTGCCTTTTTACTAGCTAGAATTACTGGAAATAATAATTGGAAATAATTTACTAGAAATCATGCGTTTTTACTGGAATCATGAACATCAAAATCAACTAGCAGTTCGTCACACGGTTCGTCGATAAGTGCACGATAGTGTTTTTTAGTTTCATTTTTTTTTTTTTTTTTACTTTCTTTTAAAACTAGTCGGATTTTCCGTGCTTACATACTGTGCATAACCAAAGTTATGTGTGCTTTGCTGTGCATATATCAAAGGCACGCTTTGCTATGCAAATACCATACTTTAACCGTGGTTTATTAAATAAAGAATAAATCACAAGGTAAATGATTAATGAAGCAAACAGTCTGCATTAAAAACTGGCCGTTTGAGAATCCAAGATACACCAATCTGGGAAAGAAAACAAAATGTACCGACTGGCACTTAAACCCAGGACTTTCAGCTTATCAGCTGGGCGCTCTAACAACTGCGGTACTAAAAATAATATTATTGCTAATGATGCAAATACCAATTATCACGCTAACGATACTTAATAGGTGTTGGGGGATTCGCGCCGAGAGGCCCGGGGTTCGTTGTAGGTGTTCAACACGCTTGTGAAGGAAGTGAAAGGCTAGGGTTTTTTTAATTCGAGCACAGGCATTCAAGGACTAAATCATACTTCACTGTAACTGAACTCACACTCAACAAAGCATTTGACATTTCACAAGCTCGAGAAGCAAGGAAAGAAAACATAGATTTTGAGTTCAAAATGGGGGGGGGGGGGTGACGTTCATTATAAGAAGGCAGCGCAGGTGCGTGTTCCATAAAGAAGGAGTTTCACAAAGGTTATGAATTGTGCACACAAGCTTCGCTTAGGAGGTTAAGAATTAAAGAAAGAAGTACTTCCGGCCTGAGCACGGTATACTGTTTGCTTCGTAACGTAGTGGTGTCAATCCTGTCAAAAACTAGCACTGAGAAACTTAGCACTGGAATAGTTGCAGACGATATTTGCGGAGAAAATTCTACTCGGCCTAAGCAGAATTTGCAACCAATTTGATGCAATATCCAAACCCAGAACCCCACAAGCCTCTTGTCTTTTAGTGATGACGGGGAAATAAAGCACGCTGTGGGAATATAACTCACGACGATAAAGCTTCCTAAACCCCATACCAAGTACGGTTAAACGTCGAATTCGGCACCCGGACAACAGTGCAACGAGTAACTGTTGAAACACAAAACCCAAGCAAGCACCTGTTTTCCTAGGTTGATTAAAAAACATAACAAGACGTACTACTGGAACTATAAACCCACGAAGTTGGTATTAAAGCATACGACGAAATAATGACTCCTTCATGACGAATTTATCTTACCGACCATTGGTTAAACGAAACGCTTTATGTAAAAAGCTTTACGTAAAAAGTTTTATGTCGAAGCTGCCGTACAATTTTTGGCCACGCACACCAATTAAAGAGAGTAAAAAACACAGTTCCTTACAACATGATTACAGCTTCTAAAACGCTTAAATCGGGAGAATTTACCTTATTGGGGTCGACCCACAGCAGGCACAAGTCCACTGCTTGAAAGGCAAATTTGAAGAAAACATCGTCGGCATACGAGCAGAAATGGAGAAAGAGGCCAAAGACGTCTGGCCGGCAGCAGGAGGTAAACAAAACTGACACGCCTCCGTCAGCACCTGACGTCACCATGGTAGTCAACACCAAGTTTTAAAGGGAAAAAAAGATACAGAAATTAACATTACATGTGATGTATTGAAATAAATAAAATAATATGAACAACGGATTTTAAGGACAACAAATGAAGAAAAAGGGAACAGGAAACGCGTAAATAGGTAAGTAATACGATAATTCAAAAGTAAGTATTAAATAACAATATATTTAAGCGATGTGCAAATTGCGAGGCTCATTGAGAAAACTCACCGCCTGCACCAGAGGACAACAAACACAACTGGAGCCTTCAACGTTCCGCAGCCGCTGGGGAGTCAACAGAAAGCATGAAGCAACCGCAAAACGCGACAATATGTGGAGGCGAAAAAGCAAGTTGCTTTCCATCCTTGTATATATTTATGTCGTTTAATTCACCACTAAAGAAGCCTGAACAGCTATTAAACTCGGCTGGAGCCTGCAGCCCGTATCCTTCCTAGTAAGCACAGTGGTTAGAGCACTTGGTCAGTAACAAGGAATGGGTACAATTTCTAGTCGGGGCAGTTACCTTTTCTTTCGTTTTCTTATTAGTGTATCTAGTATTCTCACAAGGCCAGTCTTTAATGCAGGATCTTTGCTTCAGTGGGTCATTGTTCAGCCATTCGGATGCCGAAGGTTGTAGCACGGCTACAATAATGGTAGAGTGGTATAAGTAATGGTGCAGCATGGATTTTGTAACAATGGGCCGGTATAAGCGATTTAATGCACACTTTTGGTAGAGCGACGTCCGAGGAGGTGTGGAATCGTCCGAAGGGGTCAACTCCCGAGTGCGCGCTATCAAAAGTGTGCGTTAAATCGCATCTATTGGTCAATTTTTGCAAATCCGTGCTGTAACTTTCTTGTTACCCTATTCGATTCGTGCGGAAATACCGTTGAAAACAGAAGTACTCATTTCCTTAATTTCCGAAAGTTCGAACAACAATCGAACAGCAATGCTTTAACAGTGGGCTTTGATAAGGCGACGTAGTGTTGCAGTGATTTCGTTGGTGATGACAGGTCAATTTCCCATTTCCGTTGTTCGTCGAAGGGGAAACTCGGAAGGAATCAACAGTCTGTTCCACCGAGCAAAGATGCTTTAACACTATACAGACATTACACGCGGGATATTGTTACTTAAAGTTTGGTTTTAGTCTGACGGGGCAAGTAAAAGAAGAATAATGGCGAAGATAGAGCTGTTGCAGTCGTTAAAGAAGGTAATGCACTGAACAATCACACACATTGTGAGACCAATATGCTTGTGGTTGGATTGAAAGCTTTGCTGTGCGTTTCCGTTTCGTGTGACGTGAATGTAAGATCATACGTTTTTTTTGTGTGTCCGCAGTGTGAATCTCTATAATCGTTAATGTATTGACATCCTTAGTGGGAATCTCGATAATCTTTATTCTATTTAGGTATGCAGTAGGAATTTCGATAATCTTAATTCGTTTGTTTGTGTATCTTTCATTAGAATTTTCTGTATAAGTATTGATTCGAACTGTGTTTTTAAAAAGAGGCTCAATACTGATGACGTAAAGTTTCTTTCCAGTCACAGTATTTTCATGCAAACGGGAAATCACAACAATGCTTTATAAAACCGGCCTTTTTTTTTGGGGGGGGGGGGAGGCTGCTCTAGTCTATATAACTAAGATCGTAATATTTTTTTGTGTATGTGTGTGTGTTTGTGTCCGCAGTGGGAATCTCGAAAATCTTTATTCTATTAACTTCCGTAGTAGGAATCTCGATAATCTTAATTGTTTTGTTTGTGTGTTTTTCAAACTGAATTGTCTGCATAAGTAATGATTCGAATTGAGTTTTCAACAAAGAAGCACAGTACTGATGACGTCATGCTTTGTTCCAGCCACAATATTTTCATGCAAACGGGATCTGGGCCTCTATGTCTCTTAACCCTGGAGCTAACTAATTTTAATGAGAGCTTGGGCGACTGCAAACGGGAATTCACAGTATTTTCATGCAAACAGTATTTTCATACAACAATGTTCTATAAAACCAGCCATTTACAGGGGGGGGGGGGAGGCTACACTGTTTCTTTAAAAATAAATCTCACCATCCATGTGACCCTTTGAAAGTACTAGGACGGTATAGTAAAAACCGACTAACTGGCCTTGTGATAAATTACACCAATCTGGGAAAGAAAGAACGATAATTCCTTTAGTTGGGTCTCATCCCTACGACAGGCTGGTAAGCAGGAAGTCCTGATTTTGGGTGCTACGTGAGACAACTGTCCGTTCTTTCGCTGTAAGATCAGTATCTTCTGTTCTCAAAGGGCTAGTTTTAGTCTACTGTACAGTCGTACCGGTCATAGCTTCCTGTATGTTAGAGGCTTAACGTTAGAAATTCGACGCGTCGTCCAGTTAGCCGCCGATTCTGCCACCAGTCGCGCTGCGAACACCCCAAAAATGAACTGCTCTACCATGCGGATTGAACTGTGAAAGGTACTCGTGACACATGAACCGCGGATTTTAGGGTTAAAATAACATTGCATTGACACCAAATTATTAAAGTTTAACAACGATGGCTTCATGCTACGTATCTCTTTGTCCACTCGACGACAAAACAAAGTCTCCGGAGGTTAATTTCATGAATTTCAAACAGAGGAAGAACCCAGATACGTGTGTATCTACATATATAATACGGAGCCAGCAGCCAAGTCCCCGCCACGCTAATTCATAGTAATATCAAGTACCCCGCCCTGTAGTGCCATCTGTTGACCGGATTCGCCTTCAAATTCGGGTTGGTTCACTTTTCCAACGTCTTCGAACGGATGGCGCCACTCACCAAACCTGCCATGTCGCCGTCTATTGACGGCCTTGGACTACAAGTTCGGGTTATAACACTTTTTCCAAAGTCTTCGAAGAGATGGCGCCACTTAACAGACTTGCTGCATCGTTTTGGGGTTCGTTTTTTGGTGTTGTTGTGGTACCAGAGCGGCCAACAAAGTTTTAGTGGCGTGGACTGTGCCATTGTCGGCGTTTGAGTTAAAAAAAAAACCCGTGTTTACTAAACCAGACAACTTTAAACCAAACGACGATTGGTTCTTAGCCTGATACGATGGAAAGGCGCATTTATTTCCTAAATGTTCACTTCCGGAAAGGAGTTATTTTTTTTAAGTGGGCGGCAACAATCGTTGCTTGCAACAATGTCGCCATGCACGGTACCGAGGTGAATTGTTTCAAAGGATTAACTTAAAATATAGGGTTACTTGCTTACTGAATGCCTGATTTCTCAGGGCTTTTTTTAGCCTTCAGTCAAACATACGCATGCGACTTTTCTGGGGCTGCACGAAAGGGGAAATGTCACGGGGCGGCGTTTTCGAGGGGGGGGGGGGTGCGGGAGAGGGTGCCAGCTCAAGTGTGTGTGTGTGGCGGGCAATGCACGCTACTGAAGTGAAATGTTTCAAAGGAATAACTTAAACATGGGATTACTTGCTTACTGAATGCTGGAGTTCTCACTGATATGGTTTTTTTTAGCCTTCAGTCAAACACACGCCAGCGACTTTCCCGGGGCTGCACCAAAAGGAGAATGTCACGGGGCGCCATTTTCGGGAAGAGGGAGGCGGGCAAGCGTGTATGGGGGATGGGGCAGGAGTGTGGGGATTGGCGGTTAAAGTAATTGTGGGGGAGAGGGCATATGTGGGAGCTATTCACATGTTCGGTCTTCGGTTTGATAAATTTAAAACCAAAGACCAACACCTGGATGGAGGCGGGGGGGGGGGGGCGCAGCATGCGCACGGGCACAACTAGTCTACGTATATATTAGGCAGCAGCGGCTGAGTGCACCGGTGTCGCCATTCCGTCGTACAATCAAGTACCTCACCCTCTAGTGCCATCTGTTGACGGGATTCGCTTTCAAATTCTGGTTGGGACACTTTACCAACATCTTCGAACAGATGGCGCTACTTACCAAAGAAAAACATCATTGATTCCTTACGGCTAACAGGCTTTCTCGACATAACTAAGTGGAATAAAAACATTTAATAGTCGCTTGCAAACCCAAAGGATAACGTGCAACCATAAAAACAAAAGGATTTCGCTAACGACACACACTTAAAATAGTCTCGTCGCCAAACTGCACGGTTGAATAGGCGCCTACTCTCGAATCTACTTCTCCGTTATCTGCCACTTAAGAAATTAAAACGTCAGGTAAAAAAAATAGGCCTAAAAACTGAAAACCTAAAATCATATTTCTACGGGAATGTAAAGTTGCTATCGCTGTTGGCTTCATGAACAACACTGTGGGCACTTTCATAAACTCATCGAACAACTCAGCGCTGAAGCCCCATCTCCTCAAAGTAGCTCGTAAGTGGGGCTTCAGTGCTGAGTTGTTCGATGAGTTTAGGAAAATGCCCTATAGTGCAGTGATATAACGTAGTATTATTGTGTATATTTCTATGGTGGAGCCAGTAACTGGATTAGCTGCAAGGGGCACTGGAGGGGGAAAAGAAGGTCTTCTTACTGGAGCCAATGCTATTAGACTGTATTTCTTAAGCCTATAACGCGCGATTTTTGTTGTTGGAGAAAACAACGTTTTTTTAAGCCTAAGAAAACCGCTCTCAAAGCACTGTCTTGACTAGAAGTTTCGTTGTTTTCCCTTACATTTTAATCTAGTGCCCCTTGTAGTTATGCCCTCCAGATGCTATCTCGTAGGCAATATGACGTCACTTGACGCTGCTCTATATTATGAAGTCGCTCCCTTGCATCTCTCCCGTCACTTCTCGCTAACACTGATTTATATACGTGGCGTTCGGCGAACACTGTACGGTGCCATGAGGCGCATCATGTTGCTCCATGTTACGAAACTGGTATTTGCATTAATGTATGAAGTGGGAACTAAGCCAGTAGCACAGGCGAAAATGGTAATAAAAACTTATATTTCGGTGTCAATAAAATAAAACGGGTGACACCATCTTCAGAGAGACGAAAAATAAAAGAATAAAAACACCTTACATTACAAATTAGTGGGTGTCCACCATGATTGCGCTATTGGTGAGCAGGCAGTTAGGGACGTGCGTGTGAGATGGAGGGAGCATGGAGAATGATTCTCCATGACACGCACGTCCCACCGCCTGTTCACCAATGGCGCATGCATGGTGGACGCCCACTAATTTGTAATGTAAGGTGTTTTTATTATTTTATTTTTCGTCTCTCTGAAGATTGTGTCACCCGTTTTATTTTATTGACACCGAAATATAAGTTTTTATTATCATTTTCGCATGTGTTACTGGCTCAGTTTCCACTTCATTGTTCCATATTGGTGCTATTACGAAATTAAATCGGCAGATAAAAAAAATAGGCCTAAAAGCTGACAAGTACGCCTAAAATCTGAAACAGGCATAAAAGCTAACACATTTTTAACCGGCAGTTGTGATGGTTACCGCTTTTAGATTACATAATAGAGATCGCTGTTGCAGTGCGTGGTAGAGGTGTGTGCCTCAACATATATGGGAAGTGGCGAAGTGTGCAGAAGACCGGTTGAGACTAGGTATAGTCGCTGCAGCCGCTTGTTTAATGTTAAAACACAATAATTTTCATTGAACTAAGCAGCACGAATTTCAACTGCTATATCGTTTAAAGTAATGGCAATAAAAGGATTTACTTCGGTGCAATTGGTTTAGCTGGGCACTTTTCAATGGCATTAGCTGAACGCGTTTCGAACAACACAAGAAATACGAACTTTTATTTCCTTTACGGAGAATGTTACAATTATCAGTGGAATTAGCTCCACAGGAAAAACCACTTTGACTTATCCAAACGAATGATTGATCACTTTATCCTCAACGGCAGAGCCGCTTGACGCACGCACTAACATTTTGCAATCGCTTACCTTTTCTAACCACCGTGTTTCCCGTAGCGCAGTGCTAATTTACAACTCATTTAATCTTTACATTTTGAAACTGCGACAATAAATTTCCCGCATCATCCCCTGACCGTTTCCGTTTTCCTGCACACGTATGGAATTTCTTTTAGTATATAACCTTCATCGCTTAGTGCAACGAGTTACAACCAGCAGTGACTTTACGATGGCAGCACTTCACTGGACTATTGGACTCTGTTTAGCGGCATTATGCAGTGCTTTAACCTCCTACCAAGGCTCCGATTTAGTCTTCACGCCAGACGTTTCAGCAACAGACCGGTCGCTTGCATTGAGGACTGATGCCGACGGTTTTAGCGGCAGCGATTTCGGTGGTGAACGTTTCTCAATTTGCTTATATGCGTTTTTGGAAAACACCGATAAGGAAACAGTTGTTCTTTTTAATTACTCGTTTCCTGATACTCCGTCAACAGAGCAGGTATCGTTAGAAATTAATTACGGCCGGAATGGAACGAATTTTTATATACTCAATGAAGCCGCTGTTTTCGGTGGAACTCCTCCCCTCAACGAATGGACCCACATTTGTGTCGCTTGGGATAACGGACCGGGAATTGTTTATTTATACGTAGATGGCGAATTACGGGGTCGTGGTGCAGAATTATCACGACACGATGTTGTTGGAAAGGATGGAGTTTTATTTCTTGGTGGTAACCAAGCTTCGAACAAAAACTTAGAAGTAGTACCTGCAGAAGGGGTTGATGGCAGACTTACGCAGTTTAATTTATGGAATGTATTTATTTCTGAAGAACAAGGTAAGATATACATTTTTTTTTAATTAATGCAATTTATCGTAATATATCAGGGTCACCATGCACCATTGTCTGTCGTGTGATCTGTCGTGTTTTCTCGAGCACCGTTACACTTCGAACTAATAAAATACCAATGTAAATATTTTCGATTGATTGAGATTGCAACGAATGCCCAACAGACAATTACTCAAATGTCTGCTATACTCTGTACTTCACTATTAATTCCGTACTGCTACATGCTGTATTCTTGAAAGGCCACTGCCCAACGTTTTGGAGATTTTTATGTCATTTAAAGCTGAGTCGTCGCCTTTGCATTAATTCACCTTAACTTAGGGTTAGTATGAACTAATGGAGGAGATGAGGCCATCATTGCGTTTATTGCATCTGGTAAATATTCACAGAAAACCATATTGTTAGAAAAATCGTGGAAAAAAAACTCATGTTTATCCTATAATTAATAAAAAGCGCCCTATGAAGTAGAAACTTTAGCACTATCATATCAAGAAGAGGCTTTAATGAAGAGAGTTATAACAACTCAAAATTAACGACTACTTTTGGAACGATGCACAATGCAACGGTTGAGGCATACGTGAAAAATTAGTGCTGATTGATGCTATTTTATTTATTTTATTCGAGTATAGTGGCCCACAACGCCATATACCCGGTTCTAACATCATTGTCAACAATTTCTCCGTATGAGTTCTATCATTGCTACCCAACAGCAATGCTTGGGCGCGCGGAAAGTAACATTGTTGGCTAGTGAACCGACCCGGGTTTCTGCTTTAATATGTAACTGTTTAAAGCCAAATGATGCGTAATCTTTATAGTTAGTGGCCTCTCAAAAATGACCGGCCAACATGGTGGAATGACTAACTTGTTTACTAAACGCGGGCTTCGTTGATCTCCGTTGAATTGTTTCAAAAATCAACGAGCAACTGCCGCCAATAATACAAAACAAACTTACATTGAAATGGGAAAATGTGTTTTGGTTCAGTAGGTCCGATTCCGCTGCGACGACTGAAACAGCCAGCAACAATGCAGAAGGCGAACTCAAAAACTGTTACGTGGTGTTGATTGCTACAGCGAATTTTGTGAATAACTTTCGTTTATAAATAAAAGGCTTGCAAGCCAAGAGCTACAAAAGAAGAACAGCTGCAGTAAATAGTTGGTTTTAGTTTGTTTTTTTTTGTTTAAAAAAAAACAAACTAATACCAACTATTTAACCAACTATTTCAAGGACCACACTAGTAATACGCTGGTCAAGTTCTCATTTAACCAACTATTTCAAGGACCACACTAGGAATACGCTCGTCAAGTTCTCATTTAACCAACTATTTCAAGGACCACACTAGTAATACGCTCGTCAAGTTCTCATTGTCAGACTTCATTGTTCGAAAGCCATTATTCCATTCCGTCATTCTTACCTTAGCAGCCACTGGCTAAGCAGCATTGGGCCCGATTGGTACTTCGGTGGGTGACTGCCCGGGAATCCGGGTGCTGCAAACATAGGGCCTTAGGGCTTCGTCAGGCAGATGACCATGAGTGGTTAACCCCCGTTAAAACCCTTTGAACTTTTGCATTGGTAATGATGCTTTATCTAAAATAAGCCATGAGTGACGTTTTTCGCAAATTTGACTGTGGTGAGAGAAAATAAAGAAGCGGTCAGTCAGCCAAGAATTTGGTAAAAAAAAAAAAAAGACTGGCTGGTACTAGCGCCCTGACACCATTAGCTGTTTCTCAATAAAATGTTCCCCCCCCCCCCCCCCCCCCCGTGTTCAGGTGAAAAAAGGTGTAAAGTTCTTGATTTTCCAGTTTTGAGAAACGGAAAAAAATATTTTATGCGGCAGATATGGCTTAAATTTGTCATTCAGTTAACATTTGACTGTGAATCATGCCTTTTTATGGTTTTACTATTGGTGAGGAGCTAACAGTAAAGATTGCTATTTGATGAATATTGGGAGCACGTCTCCTGTGATCCAAAAATTCGTCCTTATTCTTAGTATCATTGTCAAGCAGTACAAATATCCATGGTTTTATGCTGGGATTTCTCCAGCTAAAAAATGTCCTTCTCTTCGTCGTGGGGCAGATAACCCAGTTTGGATTCGTGCTTGAACAAAAACAAAAACAATAACAAGCAAGACGAAGGAAAAATTACTTCCTGTGTAGGCAATGCGTTGAACCATATGACGATAAGAACGCTGTCTTCGTTACAGCTAAGGATAACACTGTTCCTTAACAGAGCTTATTACGTCACAGCGACAAGAATACTGTTCATGCATGTACAAATGACGCACCGATCATTGTTTATGGTAATGCTTTAAAGCAACCTTTTGCGGTCGTAAGAAATGCATTAAAATACCTGGCGAACTAAGATTTTCCTGTAACCAGTTGGGGACGTACACATTTGAAAAGTACCTTAATTATTAAAAAAGCGAAACAACAGGCAACTGGGCACAAGTTAATGTCAAAAATGCCCCAGAAAAAAATCGAACCCAAAAACATAAGGTCAGTTGTAAATACGATTAAACCGCTAACCAGGCACTGGCAAAATTAGGATGCAACAAAAAAAATAAGTTATTTTTTTTTTTATCAACAACAATACCTCACAAAGACGATAGAATCCACCTAGTTTCAGCCAACCAAAGTAGTGATATCAGAAAAAAATAGCTGCGACCAAGTTGCTACACGCTGCACCAAACCTAACCGAAATGTTTTCCTCTTAGAAAGTAGTGATCACTATTCTATAAGGGAAACACTTGTCGGTTAGGCATAACAAACATTTCTTACGCCAAGAAAAAAATCACACGTTCACTCCTGAGAACCACTTAATTAACGTTGAGCGGTTTTATTTTAAATGGCATTTAAAATAAAATAAAATTTTCCTCATGTTGTTTTCAGCCCCTTCCCCCTTTCCCCCGGACATTCAAACCCAAGCTTGTTTTTTTGTTTTTTAATAATGGCTGGAAAAGGTACTAAACAGCGCTGGCAAAAATGCAGGATGAAAGTTGTTCTTTGGTATAGCTCTTAACTTGCCTAGTGAAATTCGAGTCAAGGAAACTAACCTATACAACCTTTAAATATATTGGGATGCAATCCTATTTACGTTGCCTTTTGGACTTCATTGTCAGAATTCCTGAGCGGGGGAACCGAACCCACGACCTTTAAAACTAAAGGCCGAAATCATGACGTCATGCCATAGTATGGCGTAGCGTTAGGACTTGGGCCTTTGGTTTCATTGGTTGTGGGTTCAATTCCCTGTTCATGCAATCTGACATCTAAGGCCAAAATGCAACATAAATAGGTTTGCATCCGTGTAAACTTCGGGACCTTATTTGGCTTTCCGTCTTCTTTAAAACTAACCTTTACGTAACAACAAAACGTTTATAACGTTGGCAAAATTAATTTTTTTCAAGGTCTTTTTTTCTGCGTGACTATTTTATCTTCCGGTTTTTTGTTCCTTTAGGTTTTTCCTTCGCTTTTATACCAAGGCCTTTTTCCACTATTGGGTTTTCCTTCGGCTTTATTTTCCTTAACCTTTAAAATGCCAGATTTGTTTTTGTCCTTTTGTAAGCCTACTCTACCATTATACCATCAGCCACCCTGTTAATAGTTGCCCATTTTTTTGTGGTTTGTTTATTAATTTTTTTGCGTATCTAGAGCCGTAATCGGAACGAATATGCCTAATACATTATAAATGTGGCTGTTTGGGCCGAACTTTTTAGCCTATATTTGATGACAACGCCATATAAGGAACATCTTTATCGTTTCATGAAAACATTAACCCCTTAATCGTTTCCTCATGACAAATGTTGTGTGACGTATTCGTTAAATTATGATTCTTATTTAATTGTTTATTTACATTGCCTGAGCATGACGTTTTTTACTGCAAGATTCGATCGCGGCCAAAAGTATTAGAACCTATTAACTGTTTATTCACTTCTGGGTGGATTTTCGTCACTTTCTCACAGAACATTATTTCTTATAGATTAAAAAAGATAAGTGCAAAATCTGGAATCTGCTGACTAACCCCTTTAAGTTATGCATTCAGTGATGAAATGGTACCGGAACTGACATTTACCATCACTTTCGCTATGATTGTAATTAAGTATAAATTAAATAAATGGTATGTAGAATATGCCTGCAAAATTTGAGACCTGTCTGTTAAACGGTTTAGGAGTTATGCGATACAGACTATTTACCGGAAGTGAGCTGTATATATTCGCTTCCTGTTGGATTTTTGACATTTTCTCACATAACGTTATTTGTCATAAATGATGTATTGAACTTCTGTAGTAAGTTCAGCATATTATATTGATCGGTTTCGTAATGATCGTAAAAGGCGCATCCCTGTACGCAGTTTTGTTATACTATTAACTTATTTTGGTATATAAGGCCTGCTTCATATTGCGGGGTGCAGCCCATTACTATGACTATTACTATTACTATTACTATTGCCGGTATACTAACTAACTACGCCACACAAAAATTCATGCTTTTGTCCGACGTGGCTTGATAAATTCACTAAACTACCTCACTAAAAGCAGCATCACCATCATCAGCATCTTGATAAGCAAGCTAAAGCTTAAAGCTGAAACTTCGAAACTTTGCGTACGCTTGCTGGAATGGCCTATTTCCGAAACCCTCATCAGCGGTTGAGCGGCGTAGGCATAGGCTAACTTTTTAACGGCATTGCTACACGGCAAACTCGGAAGTATAACCCCACATTTCGACAGGGCACCGTTAAACATACTGAAAATAGGCAGAAACGGTAGCTATTTTTAACAATTCGTTGTATATATCACATTTTGCTTCAAGTCACTGAATTTATCGTGTTTCAATAGTTTTTTTTAAATAAATGGCTGTTTGGCATTGAGAAAGCATACTCTTAGTTATAATGGTGATGAGACATCAAGACTTATCTTTTTACAGTATTATTTGAGGTATCATTATAAATATTCTTTTGTAAAAACAAAGTGGATCGGCAAACACGAGAGGCACACGTGCTATTACCCAAGCTTTCTATACTGTTGGTATCTAGGGGCTTCTCCACACTGGGCCACCATTGTTGCGCCACCAACTGACTTTAGTGGGGCCTTCGTGGTGGCCCATCAACAAAGCTACAGCCTCCATGGTGGCCCTTCAACAAGGCTACAGGACCACCAGTAGAAGTCGTTTTTCAAATTTACAACTCACGCCAATACATTCTAGCCATGCTGCCAGAACGTCTAATGTTCAGCGTCAATAGCAAACAGTGGTATGGCGTGGTGGCGCTGCCAGTTGGTCGCTTCAAAAATCGCATTCTTTTGCCACCAAATTTCTGACCATGACGTTGCTAAAGCCGAGTGTGTAGGACTCCGTACATGTCATGGAACAATGTGATGGCGTGGCCATGGTGGCGCTACTATGGTGCAACTATGGTGTCGTTACGGTGACCCAGTGTGGAGAAGCCCTAATAGTTAGACGAATGTAACCCTAATTAACGTGCCTTAAGTAAATATAGTGCACTAATTGCTGTGAAATAATTTCCAATTATGGACGAATGGGCCAAAATCTAAGAAAACAAATAAAGAATCTTCGTGACCCCATTATCCCTTGCTAGTGTCTTTCTGCAGTGAAAGTTGGCCTCTGTTGGTATTGTAGGTGAGAAATAGGAATTTGTAATAAGGGTTTTAACAGAATTGTAAATTATTTTTATATGTTATATTCGTTTTTAAACACAAATGTTTACTTCTTTACAAATGTTTATTCGTTTGTAAACACAAATGCAGATCATGTTATAGCTAGCAACGAACACTTGCTTTTGCCTTACAGCTGAAATTTTCTCTCAATAAAAATTATCAGAAAATTTTAACAGCAAAAGATTCACGGGTTAGAATCTCTCTAGTAGCAAAGAGTTTTCCCCCAGCGTAATCTCAGTTTTTTGTTATTTGTAAATTGAAGTTCATTTCAATTTATTTCCAGAAGAATTACAGTGTAACAATACAGTGTGTATCCACAATATACGAGAGCCTATGCCCGCACGTGGCATGTAGGACACCATACCCAATAAACTTAAGAAATTTTGCAAAAAATACGTGACTACAAACTTAACAACGTATAAATTTTAACAGTCAAACTATAAACACAAAAGAGTGATCGAACTGACAAGCCTATCATCGGCAAGCCATTCGCAAGATCGTAGTAAAACAATTCCCCGTTTTGCTCTCCGGGAACTGCTTCTGGCATAGGCGGATTTACACTTTTGCCATCTGTGGGCTGAACGGATTTCCTACCCCATTATTTTTGAGATTTTTCCCGTTAAATTGAGGTTATTTGAATCAGTTATAACCTACTTTTTAACCGTGTCTTACCGAACCGCTGATTTTGCCACCCTAGGCTATTGCACGAGAGTCAGACTGGGTAGGCAAGGGTGCCAGTTCCATTTGGGAGAATGACAGGGGTGCCACGTGTTTTATCACCAAATTTAATCTGATTGATGGCACCTATGATGCCCTAGTGATGGCACCTATGAATTGAACTAATAAGGATTCTGGGGAAGTCTTGTAAGCTCACCAAGCTGGGTCTGGGACCGAGCTCCAGAAACTTTGGAGTTCAATCTTTTAAAATCATTTTACATTTCATGGTATGCCTTTTTTGACAGATTTTCAAGTTTTCATGAAGTATTTTTTCCAAAAGAGAGTTGAAAATGAACGTAAAGGAGGAGTGGGAGAAAAGGTGTGATCTGAGCTTGAAACGAATGATTACCAGGAGGAAAGAATTCTGAAATAAAACACTTATTTTGATTCAGTGGAGGAAAAAGTGTGTGAAGGGCATCAGTAGTGTTAAGGATGAAGAACACCTGTGTCAGGCACAGTGGCCAGTCCGATTCTCACGGCCCCGTAAGCACCCCGACCACACTCGCTTTACGTGAACTGCTCCTTTTTCACTAGCAGCCCATAAGTTAAGCGCAAGAAGCAGCATTGCACGCATAAAACGTTGATAAGCCAGTATAGCGACCGCCACGCAACAAACTTTACGGTCGTATGAACAGTCGTATAGTAACTAGCTTTCTAGTTACTAATTGTGCGGATGTGTTTGTGTACCGGAAAAGACAGCGATCAGCTGTAAAGTGGCTATTTCGGTGCTTCAGTTCAGGCAGATAAGTTCATTCTCCTATGTGATTGGCTGCTTTTCTAAAGCCGTGAGTAATTAATGATTTTTTTTTCAAGGTCTGGTCCCAAGATGGTGACCATAATGCGGGTGATGCCTTCTTTTTAGAAATGAAAATTACCCTTTCAGCTCCTGCATTTAAAGACAAGGTTGCTCAACACCACACTATTCTTGTTATCTTAGCGTAAAATTATTGACGCGCCTGAGCACTTATGTTTTTTTTTTTCCTGTTTGTCAGCTGTCCTTTTTTCTGGACACTGTGGCTAAAACGGAACAAGTTATTGCCTAAAACCCATTTTTGGCTGCTGTTGCGCTATCACAGAGAAACACTTAAAAATTTTACACCTTCTTCACCATATTCAGCCTTTCCTGGAGTGTTAGTTGTCCCATTCCATGTCCACCAGGGCCGTAGCCAGGAATTTTTTTATACCCCCGCACTAGAATTAAAATGAAGTGCCTCTCCACAAAAAAAAAAATCACATTCCCCAATGAATTTTATTTCTTTCGTCGTGCATAATGTATCCACACCTGGACTTAAACACAAATTACCAAACAAGTCGTTTTAATGCAGCAATCCCAAAAAAAATTTTTTATTACAATCAGCAGTTTTTTTTTTTTTTTTTTTTTACCGTTTCCGTATTTCAAAAAGGGCTCCCGAAGCAGACTTTTTAAAAGATAAATTAGCCAATTTCATGTCTGGCGTACAATTTTGTTGATATTATAAACATATATGATTATGATTAACTCATTCCAAACTGTAAGCTTTATTCAGAAACAGGCTATTTTTATTTCGCTTACCAACAAAATAATTGTCTTCGGAGGCGGCGTAACCATGCCCTTGCTTTCATGGCAGCTTTCAAATTTTAACGATGTTTTTCATCAACTTATGAACTTTAGATTTTTCTTTGTTTGTAATTTTAGATTTTTTTCACAAGATTCGGAAAGTATGACGGTTCATTTGAACCTTTACTACCTTCTTACGTTACGTAGTTCTCTGGAAGTAATCTCGAATTTGTAAACACAACTCAATATCGTAGTCCACTATAAATGCCTCGTGGTGCTTCATGCTCCTCGGCCTGAAGAAAACTTCCGCATGTGCGGGTGCTGCGGGGGTGCTGGCAACGGCCCTGATGTCCACTGTCCATGTCCATTCCATTGTCCTAGTGTAATCCAGTTATGTTAGTGCACATCGATGTATACCTACTCACCACTGTCCATTTGGTCAGACATCATCTTAACTCGAATTTGAACATTCTGGCCATATCACGAGATCCCAAACACGTTCAGATATTCATTTAATTCCGGCTAATTATAAAGTAACATCTTATTTTCGTATCAAATCTACACAACTACTATAATAGATTCCGTTTAAAACGAAAAATAGCAGAAATCATTCAACCAGTCTCACAAGTAATTAAAAGAAAAAAAAACTAATACACTTGATACTAAGAATTTGCAGGATTGGGAAGAATTTGTAACTGAAAAGTCCCTATTGAAACGTGTTACATTCATTCCTATTAGTTCCATCCGAGTTTTCAGAGGGTGCCACGGGTCCCATCCGGTAATTTTTGCTCGTTTTGCAGCCCAAATCTAACGTAAACTAAATAATAATTAGATACAAGCTAGTTTCGTTTAGTTTTAGTTTAAGTTTAGGCTGAAAACTGAGTAGAAATTCCTACATTAAACTCATGGCGCCCTCTATAAACTTTGACGGAGCTAATAGAAATGAATCTAAGATGGTTCAATAGGGGTCTCAATCACAAATTCTCCTCCCCAACCCTATAAATTCTTGCTGTTACTTACCAGACTAAGTAATTATTGTCATCAACAACGAAACTGTAAGTGAGCAGTATAGCGGGTGCAAAAGTAAAAAATGTCTCCCTCTGACAAGGCCTAAGTAAACCCACTAAACATACAATATGAAGTATTTAATTTTCAGCACCGTTATAATTTTGTGTCTTGTTCACCTATTCAACAAGACAAAACAGTGATAAGAATGATGCATTACAAGTAATTATTGTGTCTTTTCAACTGTCGTGTAGGCGAGTTCTATTCTATGTATTTCATGATTCCGGCTAAAATCGTAATCCGTTTTTTTTTCTCGTAGTAAAACTGGCCAAGGATTGTAAACTTGAAGGCAACGTACTGAACTGGAGAAACTCTAATTGGACTTTGTTCGGAAATGTAAAGGTGGAACCTACAAAAGCCCCTTGCAGTGGTGTACCAAAAGAGTAAGTTGAATTAAGAACTCACTTTTTGTAGTTTTATTGCCTGTGCGACATTCATCCGTGAGTTTGGCACTTGTTCAGTACTTGGGATGTATTTACACTTCACGGTTTTGGTGATAAGCCTAAGGTACATCCGTACTTCCTTACAGTTCTGTAAAACACTTGCACATTGTGAAACCGTGCCTTGCACAGAAAAATTCGAACAATGGCAACTAATCTTGCTAAGCTATAATAACGACAACAACACAAAACACACACAAAAAAACAAGGACAGCACTCGAAAAACGCACAGGAGAAATGTAGTTAGGATTACAAACGAACTATGCAAGACCATCAAGAACCAAACAAAAACCCTGGTATCAGGACCGTCCAGTGGTGTAATGGGGTCTATTGCTCCTAATTTTCTGTGCCCCTCTCACAACTTTCTGTTGGAGTTTTAATACGCATCTTCATTCATTGCACTTTTTAGTACCATGAGTTAGGCCCTGTCAGCAGAGCCCTTGGAGATTTATTATCGTGCTTCCAACCGAAGCCATGGCACCAGAAGGCAAGACAAATTTGCTAGGTAATTCCAATCTTAATATCCTAGGATTAATTACTAGCCACAATCGACATGTTAACAAGTATCTAACAGGTATCAGGTACCTTATACCCCCAAAATGCCTAATGACCAAGTTGGCGCTAATGACCAAGTTGTCGACGCGCCATTAAGCCTCAATACCCCCCCCCCCCAAAAAAATGCCAGGCTTGGCTGAGGTAAGAATCGAACCAGGGACTTCTTGCACATGAAACATTCATGATAACTGGTAGGCTACCTTGCTCCATTCACAGTAGAGCATTTAATAAGCCAGAGCCTGTCTGCAACTGAACAAACTGAACACCTTTTTTTTAGTTTTATTTTTTTTTTAGCCTGGGCTAGTTGGCTGGCTACCCTTTAAACTCGGGCCTAAGGAAAAAATGTAGAAGCGGATAAGGGTTCGCCCCTTTTAAGCCTTTAGTAAACCGATTCAGACACCATGAGCTAATAATACATTATTAATAATGGTCTTCACTGGCTAAATAAATTACGCATTAAGATTCCATGTTGATATGCAACATAGCTTGAAATGTTAATTCTTTACTGTTTCGGAAATACTTTTACATTTTTCATAAAGAAAGTTAAAAACAAAAATCACGACATGAAAAATCAGAATAAGGACTCGCAAATAATGTTAACAAAAGTCTTGCATCCGTCTCTTCCTCAATCCTCTAAAATCTGGAACTGGGATCAGGACGGAAAAAATAGTGCTTTCAGCACCTAGCTGAATTAAAATTGTCCATCCTGAAATTTCACCCAAGATCCACTTCTGGACAGAAGCCAGACTTGCCCCACTCCTCCCGTCGGCAGTGCCTGGTAATCAGGTGGTCAAATACTGATTATTATTTCTAAATGGATTTAAAGACAGAAAATATGGAAATTGTATGTTCAGTCGTTATATATTTTTGCTGCTAGTGAAGACTGTAAATGTAATGAGTTGTGAGAAAAAAGGAAGGTCATTGTGGTCATGGTGCTAAGCAGTGGCAGAGATCAGTGCAGCTGATTTGGTCGGTAAAAGGAAAGAAGATCCTCGGTAAAGTTCATGTCAGAACTATTTACATATTTCATTGACCCTACCATTTGAGTCCCCAGGAAAGGGACAACAACATTATATGTGGAACATATTGTAGAGAATGTTGATGACGTGGTCGTCACTACTGATGTTGTTTCATCCTCAGTGGTACCCTTTAACCAACTTTTACAATTTCTTCTGATGATCATGTGATTCAAAACTAGAAATAGTAAGTTCGTTTTATTTTTTAACGCTGGTAAGTACTGATAGCAAGTGAGACACTTGTGTTCATTAATGTGTCAAACTACAGAGGCATTGACTTACTGAAGTACAAATCTTTATTTTTCAGATTAACCTTAGAAAATCTGAAGAACGAATTTTTAAATACCCGAGACCTTTTTGTAAGACAAATGGAAGCATCACAACAAAAAATATTCGAATTAGAAAGAAATAGTGTTGCCGCTAAGAATGAAATTGAATCATTAAATGAAAAACTGGCGTCAGGTGCTAATGAACTACAGACTTTGAGAAACGTCGCGTATGAAGAGGTCAGCATGCTGAAAAAAAGATTTGATGGTGCTGAACAGCTTCTCAATTCCCTGAAGAAAGCTGCTGAGAAGGAAATATCCTCCTTAACAGAGAAGGCTGGACATGCGATAGGTAAACTCACTCAAAGATTCGATCTGGCAGAGAAATACCTTAACACTTTCAAGACACAAGCTCAGCAGGAAATAACTTCGCTGAAGGAAGCTGCTGGAAGGGAGATCAATTCTCTGAACAATCGTTTCGATGCTGCTGTGAATGAATTTAACGCTTTTAAGAAAACAGGTGAACAAGAGATTGGGTCGCTGAAGAAAGAAGGACAAAAGTTAACTTCTGCTCTGCAGCAGATGAGCAAGTGTTGCATGCGGAACTGAATTACCGAATTGTTTACCTTTGATTACGAACTTTGCGTAAATCAATGTATTTTCAGTATTCGTACATAATAATTTGTCGATACATTATATTTTATCAAAACAAAAATAATGACCTTCTATTTGTATGTGTTGCTTATTGTTGCATGCAATAAAATCATTATGTTCAATCGTTAATTTTTTGTGCACCCTCATCCCAAACGCAATTTTGTACCTGCAGAGCTGAATGACTACAGTCCACACACATAAGCGTACAGTTATTTAGTATGTCGTGCAGTAAAAACACACAAAATTCAAATCTCTGATCTTTTATGGATATTATGCCAACGGTAGTAACATTAGAGAGAGATGTAACACAAACACTACTAATTCAACATCATGTTTTGGTGGTTAAAAAATTATGATATTTTGAAACTTAGTGGATTTATCCAATATACTATTCACCCCTCGGTGTCAGATAATCCTAATCTCGTCTGAAATACGTCTATTCAGAAAACCCAATTTCGGTCCTGTGCTGCTCAAAATTTTAGACGTATTGTTGCCTACGGGACACAATTTTATGGCAAAATTTATGGATATCTTTTTTGACGGCATAGCCTTTATGTCCCGGGTTGTCTTTGGTAGTTTCAAATTTGTAACACCATTTTTAGGGTACAAAAAAATTAATTGATTCTCCGGGCTATGACGCATGTTAAAAAAAAATGCCGAATGAAAGGGAAAACTGCTGCAAAATTTTCTACATTGCTATAGATAGCCCCAAAAGTATTGCTAAATTGAGTTTATTATAAATTTATCAATATTATAAGCCACTAAAGTAATCTTTTTTTTTTTTTTGAATTTAACACGCTAACACTCTGCATTTTTATTTTGAATCCTGAATATTTTAGGAATTTCGACGAAGCATACACCGTGCTGTTGGTAACCAAGGGAATTTATAAAAACCTGTAAAATAAATCATCATTGCCTCCTTATAGCTTACAATATTTTTCGATGTAACTCAACAAAAGGCAGGCAAAAGGGAAAAATACAAAGACAGATTACAACAGAGCAATGTCTCTTTCCTGGCATTGAACTCCACTGTGGGCCCATTTAAGCTATGGTTACCACTGAGCTTCATTTTGTCTGTGCTGCTGTGGTCCCTGGTCAAGCACACTCTGTTATCTGTTCATGCGCTAGTTTCCCTTCTTTGACGTCACGCTGCGAATGTAAGAGTTACTACCCGTGATGGTACAATAATTTTTTCAACCGGTCTCAACTATTTCTTCGACATACTAAATATAAAGGACAAAATCGGAAGGAAATAAGCATAATTTCAAAATGGGGGCCAGTTTTAAATATGGCATCCATTACAGATTCATAGCGAGGATGAAACGCACTAGCTTACATTCATCTGGAGATTGCAGGATTCCTATAATCTACACTAAACAGTGGGAGGACACTATGGTGTTGGATTAGTATCTACACTGAATGTGAGGCGTCCTTCCTACTTGGAACATTCAGAACTGTTGCAGCACAGACTTCTACAGAATTCTGTTATAGTAAAAACAATGTTGCTTCCATATTATATTGTGTAATGGTTTGGCAATGCCGTATACTGATGGTGATGCTGATGCTGCTACTGGCTCTCCCTCCCTTTTTAAACAGATTGCAGGCTACCCTCCACCGCTACCAGCTTGGCCCCGACCGGTTTCGGTTGCGAGGACACGCTGCAAACCCGATCACATGTAGCTTGTCCATGCATTAGCATTGAATTCGCTGGGAAGGACGTGATACGATGTTGTTCTTAGACCTTGTTATGACAGTGTAACACAAATTTAAAAAAATAACAATGAAGAAAGATAATGTATGGTTCCTCCTATAACACAGTAATGGTAAAAATATTGACTTAAGTATCTAAAACAAAACCCACAAGGGTGGAAGAACCCACTAAGTTTTAGCCAATCAAAGTAGTGATATCAGAGCCAAAATGGCTGCCACCAAGTTGCTAAATTAGTTGCAAAGGTTAAATCAAAAACCTGACCATTGCTGCTATCGGTAGCATTGGTCAAGTTTTTGATTTAACGTGTGAGGTAATAGTCGGTGGGATTAGCTTGGTAACTAAAGTAGCAACTTGGTGGCAGCCATTTTGGCTTTGATGTCACTACTTTGATTGGTTGAAACTTGGTGGGTTCTTTCACCCTTGTGGGTTTTGTTTTAGATATCACTTCTTTTGTAGTTTTTTTGTGTGGCGTCTTATTTAGCCACTGCCTAGTTATCTACCATCTGGCCTAGTCGAAAAATATTGAATACGAACAGAGATATTATTTTTTTTTTAGTTTTGCTACAGTGATGAGTTCAATCATATAAATTAAAGCGTTTGCTAATTTGCATTCAACCATCAACAATAAGTAGCGCGGGCTGCGTATTTATTAAAAGCTTATTGACCCGAAGCCATACGCCTTACTACAAACAAGTAGCACGTCCATTTTATCGACAATGATGTGCTGCCGTTACTCGTTAACACTAATAAAAAGTAAGAGAGGTAGCTGGTGCTCTTGGGGTACGATACTGTGTAGTGGTTGGGTTGCTGTTAGAGTAAGTAGTTTTAAGTTAGTTGTAGAGAGGGCGCATAGCAGAAAGGCTGAGCTCTACTTAAGTGTAATAAATAAATAAATAAATAAAAAGTAATGCTTATTTTGATCACCGGTGGCCTTTTTCTAACGTACGGAAAAATAGTATTACAAATGATTGTAATCTTTTTAGTTAATGCCTCCCCAAACGTCAAACCATAAAAGGCACGTATTGGAGTTAAAAGAGTGTTGAATACCGAATTTCATTCTTATCTGTCGCATAATTTATTTTATATGAGCAGAATTAGTAGTCAGTAATCAGTATTCAGTAGTCAGTGTATAGTAGTCAGCTAAAATCAACGATCTTCACGCACTTTTATGACATTCGTACAGTTTATGCACTTGATTGACATATAACTAGTCGTTGTCAGGGCACAAAGACTACCCATTTTCAACAATTTTCAAGCTGTTTCGTGAAATACGCTCAGCTCTGGTTTTTGGTAAAGTACCAAAGCTAGTGGCCATGCAACAACAATGCAAGAATTAAACAATTACTTTCTTAGAACGAAGTTACAATGAATTGTGACAATTATTGAACTTGGCGGGCGAACCACTATCGTGGTCCTTGATAAGTATTTTTTTTATGATTTTCCTTCCAAAGACTTGTCTCTGTGAGAACAACTTGTACGGAACCAATCCAAAAGTCATTGCATGATAACAGCCTTATTTTGCTTCCTTTGTTTGAAGATAGGCAATTTAAATTGGATTACCCCATGAAGTTTCAAAAAACAAAATATGATGCCCGTTTAACCGAATGTTAAACGGATTATGTGTTCTACTCTTAAGTCGTTTTCCCGGGACATTTTCTCCCTTAAACAAACGACAGCAAAAAAGGCGAACCCCGATGACTGCCTTATCCTAATCTGCAATATTTACCCTACAAACACACAACAGGTGCTTTGCAGAAAAAAAATTTTGTAAGGGGGGAGGGAGGAGGGTCCGTTAAAGTGTCCGGGGGTAAAAATGTCCAACTAGAGTTTATATATTTTAGTAAAATTACAATTTTGAATTCGCTAAACGCAAACACTGATGTCTCCGTAATTCTTTCTTCTCAGCGAGCAACATTATCACAAATTGATCACAATCGTTTTTTTAATTAAATTTTTTTTGGGAAAATACCACAACTGAAATGTTCTTTGTTATGTTAACCTACTACTTCGCTGCTCGCAATTACTGTATGTGGGCCTGGAGCAAACCAGCGAAAAGGGGCCCCTTTTCCCACCAGCACTTTTGAGGAACTTTTTTTTTTTGAGGTGTTTACCCGTTTTTATTGGTAGTTCCGTCTTATCTC
Organism: Lithobius niger; assembly: GCA_023313725.1. Taxonomy (NCBI): domain Eukaryota; kingdom Metazoa; phylum Arthropoda; class Chilopoda; order Lithobiomorpha; family Lithobiidae; genus Lithobius; species Lithobius niger. The sequence continues at coordinate 12,869 of JAHWFP010219896.1, read as the reverse complement.
TTGTTTCTGTGTTCAGAGGGTACAGTGTTTAGTGTTGGGGGCCCCAGGAGGGTATGAAGGAAACTGATGCATAAAAACTCCAAAATACCAGTGTTCTAACGCCTTTTGAAAATTTACATTACCTACTGTAAGCATTCTCCTTTTGTTTATACAGGTTTGATTTACAGAAAATAATTCGAAGATATCTAGAAGAGATCGCTACCCAACTGCACAGCCTCCATTATATATAAACTCGAACGGAGCGGTTCGGCTCATCTTTTTGATCCTCTATTATGCCCTGATGGCGACAAGAAGGGAGGAGGGTGGGAAGAAGGTAATGTATGTTTTCAAAAGGCAATAGAAACCAAAAGCAACCAGGTAATTCTGATATTTTGGAGTTTCCAGTTGCCGAGAAAATTACCGACTTTAAGCAGTCCACAGACTTTGTCAAGGTGGCGGGCGCCATCAGACAAAGCCCCTTCAGGGTAGCGAGCGGTTCCCCACACAGAAAACAGACCGGGAAGTATGCAAGGGGGTTCAGAGTATGTGTCGTGCTGCAACGAAAGACCCAATTCGGTACAATCCATCAGCATGATCGGACATATCACGAAGATAGTGAGAAGTGAAAACAGTAGGGCTGCGCCGGGATGCAGCTTCCATAATTTCAGTGACAGGAATGATACTGTAATGTGCCCAAGAAGTAGAGTTTGCTCGTAGCTCACGAGCGGCAACCTGAATGCCTTGTTCCGCACAACTTATGTCGAGGGCGTCATAAGTAAGGACAATGACAGATATTAGCCAAGTAGTGATCATGCGAGTTGAGGTAACACCAATTTTGGTAGTGAAGGGTATAAACAACTGTGTTCATCCTCGTTGGATAGGTCTGGATGCCTTGAGATAAAAGCAGTGGGCTCGTACAGGGCATAAAGCACGTTCTTGATCAGCACCTAGAATGTTTGAGATGGCAGGAATGATAAATGGTCTAGTCCTTTCGTCGGGTTTCTGAGTCTTGGCACAAAATGTTGCTCTGGGGGGTCAGGGTAACCCCAGAGTAATCGTTCAAAAAAGAAACATTTGGCTGCTGTGGCAAAAAGAGCATGTCATGTAGTTCGCCTTTGCGAGTTAAGTGGCTAAGTTGACAGGAGGACATTGGCTCGTAGGGGGAGAGAGGAGTGCGGAGAGGATGATTGAGAGATCCCAGTCTGGGAACTGTTTCCATATGCGAGGATGATCAATCTGAAAGGAGTGGATGAGGGCCGAGATTTGGAAGTCGTCAAGGAGCCAGGTGTTCCCTGCGGCTCAGAAAACAGCGTTAAGAGCAGAGCGGTATACTAGGATTGTAGATCCATGCAAACCACGTCTAACAGAGATGTTAGGGAACGGAGGATGTCAGGGCTAGGGGGATTGACAGCGGATTGCCAGTGGCTGTCATAAATTTTGTTGGTAGACTTCCGGATGGCCCGAGAGGTGATCCGTAGGGCCTATTCTTCAAAAACTCCTGATGCTTCGAGAAGTCTGATGATAGCAGCCACCCGTAAATTCGTTGTGCCTGTGGATTGGGATGAAGGATCGTGCCATCGTTCTGTGTGAGCAGGTCTGGACGGAGTGAAATGCAGCGGGTAAGGTTGATGACAAGATTGAGGAGAGTCGGAAATCAGGATGCTGCTGGCCAGTCAGAAGCAATGAGGAGGACCTGGCCGTGGGATGTTGCAATTTTGCGAAGAAATAGGGCCAGGAGTTTCGGAGGTGGGAAGGCATAGGCAAAAAGGTGATCCCAATACAGGGTTAGGGCATCCACTGCCCAAGCGCGCAGATCCGGGAGTTCCTCACCCGGGAGATCTGGTGGATGCTCTAACCGTGTATTGGGATCACCTTTTTGCCTATGCCTTCCCACCTTCAAAACGCCTGGCCCTAGTTCTTCGCAAAATTGCAACATCCGAAATTGGGGAAGTCTGACAAAGTGGGGAAGTCTGACATTGAACCTCGTGGCGAGTAGGTCAACCGTAGGGCGTCCCCAAAGTTTGAAGAGGTCAGAACACATGGCAGAATGGAGGGTTTATTCGCCAGTCATATGGATGTGGCTGGAAATGGAGTTGGCAATGACATTCTGGTTGCCCAGAATGTGAAGTGGGAGAAGGCAGACCTGAAGTTAGATGCAGAGACGGAAAATCTCGTATGTTAGGCAATGAAGGAAGCGGCAACACGTCCCTCCCCCTTTCCGGAGAAATGCAATTGCAGTGGTGTTGTCGAGATGAACTTGGACGACTCGACCTATAAAGAGATGTCGAAAATGAATGAGGCAGAGGACGACTGCTCGAAGCTCTAGTAGATTGATGTGATCGGATAATTCGGGTCCCCATATCCCCCGACACAGTCAGATAGCTGACGTGTGCTCCCCATCCTGTCGGGGAGGCATCTGTAAAAATATGGACTTGTGGGAGTGGTTCATGTAGAGGAACCATTACTGTGAGGTTGAGGACGTCCAACCACCAATTTACTGTTGCAAAGGGAAAGGAGTGACTGAGTGCCCGTGCGGGTAGGAGAAGAGCAGAGCGGGGATCTTCCCATTCCATTAGGCGATAGAAATGGAGCGGACGAGCCATCCATCTGCCGTACAGGACTACATCTGCGAAGGAATTGACGATCCCTATTACGGATGCAAGATTTCGGAAGATGTAGCGTGGGAGGCAGAGAAAGGAGCGAGTGGAGGAGAGGTGATTGGCAATCCTTTTTGGTGATGGCATGACAGTCTCTTGGATTAATCGAAGAACGAGGAACGTGAAGGCTTGGGCTGGCTGTAAACGAGACTTTGGAAGGTTGTGGCCGAAGCTGAGTTGGTGCAAAAGTGACAGAACAATGGAAAGGTTGGTTACTAGTGTGGAGCGGTCTTGATGGGGTAGGAGACAGTCGTCGAGAAAGGCGTGAATTAGGATGTCTGGTTGATGAAGATGGGCTAGCACTAGATGGAGGACAAGTGTGAATATACGAGGAGTAGCGTTTAGACCAAAGGGAAGGCAAATAAATTCGTAAACGGAGCCGTCAAAGATAAAACGGAAGAGGTGCAGGACAGAGGCACGAAGGGGAATATGAAGATCTAAAGAAATCATCTAGTCGTGAGGGACCAAGGAATTTCGAATGGAGGCGGTTGTCTCCATTTGAAAGTGAGGATTCTGAACGTATTGATTGTGGGGCCGTTAGTTGAAAATAAGGCGAGAACCCCCCGATTTCTTGGGGCTGAGGAAAATACTGCTGTAGAACCCTGGTTGAATTGGTCTTGGGACCAATCAAATAGCTTCTTTGTGAAGGAGAGCATAAATTTCTTCGCAGAGTGGAGCGGATGGTGGAACTTCCATCTCCCAAGGTGGACTTTGCAAGGGAGGTGGATGAAGAAATTTCGGGAGAAATCCGTCGCGGGTAATGGAGAGGATCATAGGGTCGGTAGTGACAGAACGCTATGGTACGACGTGGAATCGAAGACGAGCCCCCCCCCCCCCCCCAGCTTGTGGGGGTGAGGGAATGTCAGTAAGTAGAACATCCGCGGGATCGGGAATGGGGAGATGCTTGACGCTGTCATCTGTCGGGAGTGGAGGAGCGGCCAAGTGATCCTCCGTGACCCCGGTTTCTGGAATGAAAGGGTGCACTGAGATCGAGGCAAAGATGACGTAAAAGGATCAGATGGTTTAGAGGTAGCCCGCTCCTCCTTGAGCGGATCGGGAATGTTTGGGTAGCGCAGCGCGGATGACGAGCAGGTTGAGACTTATTAGGTTTAGGCTTGCGAGAAATATCAAGGAGCAACTGTGGGAATCAATCCTTGGCATAGAGTCTCAGACTCCTGAATGGGTTGATACCTCAGAATGTGCCGAGTAGAATAATGCAAGTTCGGAGCGGTGTTGAGGGTAATCTCCCTATGTAGTAAAGTTGAGTTGAACAGTGCACAAGTGAACCAGTTCATGGCGTGATATGTAGCGAAACAGGCTTTCCGAAAAACCTGGTAAATGAGGAAGGCAAGTTGACACGTGTCCGTTGGCGGAGGATTGGCATACAATCGTTCAGAGGGCGTTGGCTACTGTGTTTAAAACGTCCACTTGGGAAGCGGTGCGTAAGCCAAGGCGAAGCAATCGATCGTTGTCTTGGAGCACAAACACTGTAACAGCGGCCCGCTGGGGCAGGAACAGTGGAGAACCAAAGTGCATTTTTGCATCTGCAGCTAAGAACTTGGACTGAGGATGTGTGTCGAGATTGCGTGGGTTGGCTGTGCCTTCACATACTAGACAGAAGAAGTTCTTGTGCCCAGATCGAGGAAGTGGCAGATCTTTATCCAATTCAAGCGGTGTCCTTTTCTCAAGCAGGACGCCACCCGTTTTGAGGAGCGTGCTTAGTAGAGTGGTGGATTGTACAAGTAGGGGAGGCTGATGAGGGAGCTGGTCGCAGAGACCAAAACCCGTAGCTAATCCACGGTTCTTGTAAGGAGCATCTGAATCAGGACTAGGCTTGTATAGAAAACAACCAGGGATTATGCCTTCCACTGTCTTCAAGAGTTATGGAAGAGAGATTTACGAAGGGTCGGGTTCGCCACGAAGGGGAGGATCAGGATATTCGGAGGATGGTGGATCCCGTGAATAATATGAATCTCCATCATTATCCCCGAGAAGGGAATGATGGACTGCAGGGTCAGGAGAAGGAGCAGATAGAGTAAGTGGTAGCGAAGCAGGATCGGAGTGCTGGGACGGACCGGGATCATTTGCGGAGGAACATAGCCATTTAGGCATAGAGGTCAACCAGGCTGCCGTGTAAGCAGAAGAAGCGGGATCAGGAGGCTGTTTCCGCTTGAAATGGCGAAGGGAGAAGTCCATAAGTGCATGATGAAAGGTCCAGAGGAGTGTGTAAGGAGGAGGAAGCGGCCACCTTGGCAGCTGCCTTGCGGGCCTTTACCTGAAGCTTAAGGCAGGCATAACGTTCCTTGGACCGAAAAAGTTCCTCACTACCAGAACGCAAATCCCGGCTGCCGGCAGATTGACTGCACGGGATAGGGGACGTAGTGGCAGTATCGATGGGCGGAGCCAGAATCAAAGGTTCGGACAGAAAGAGGTTGCCAAAGGCATTACCGGATTCAAGGACTCCTGTTCCGCAGTCAACTCTAGAACCTCTACATTCCCAGAAGGAAAGGCTCTAAGGGGCCCGATGGTACGGAAGTTGCTGAGCATACCAGTCCTTCTTTCGGTGTCCGCTTCGTTCGTGGCATAGTGGAGAATAGATCGGAGTGGAGCGCAGGCCGGATCGCGGAGCGTGTTGAACAGCACCCATCTAGGACAGTAGTTAGAAAAAAAAAGATGAGCCGAACCGCTCCGTTCGAGTTTATGTATGACGTAGGCTGCGCAGTAGAATACACAGTAGCCTAGCGACGGGGATGGATATCTTTGAATTATTTTCTTTAAATCAAAACAGCATTAATAGAAGGTAATGTACATTTTCACGGCAACTATTAGCCTATTTTCTTTGTCTTATTCGTAGGAGAAACTAGTGGTGACAAAAGGTAAAAAAAAGAGTAGCTACATTGTTTTCCAGGAGTTTACTAGCGAACTCGACCATGTGAGCTTTTACGTTAATTTTTTCATTAAATTTCATCAAACTGGCATTAAAAAACCTCACGTGTCGAAATATAAAACAGTTTTTTTAAACCTATTTTTTGTATTTAAGGCACTCTCTGAATTTTAGGCTGAACAGAAGAAGCTGGTGTGTTGTTTCTACACTTAAGGCAAATGCAGCAAATGTGCAAAATAAAACAAGAGCCTACAATCTGGCAGGACCCTGCCGTATTTTTGAAAAATAAGAAGAAGCATGAATAGAACCAGACTGGTGAAATTCGATCCTCCATGAAACTCCCATCTTACCTGGCGAAATTCGAGGCAGGACAATCAACCTAATGCAACTTAACCCACAACTGTTACGTTTATTTGCTACAATATTCTTATTCTATTTTAGGTTAGTTGCCTTGGCCTTAAATTGTTGAAACAGGGCGTGACTTGCTTGTCCGCAACAAATTTCACCAGCCATTTCATGCTTTAAAAATAAATTTGCAGGAAGGGGAGGGTGTAAATAATTGCGAGTTTAGTTCCGCATGCCTAGAATCATGCTCTAAATGCATGACGTTTGAGTTGCCTCGCATCACGCTCTTACAATGCTGCCATGCACACGTGTGTGATATTCGAATGCATATACTGTTTGTCGTTTTCAAACTAACAAGTTTCTTGTTTAGCAACAATTGTTGCAAGCCTGAATGTTGCAAGCCCTAAAATACGAATTCGACTGTCGCAAGACATTACAAAAATATTGAAGACTAAAAACAAAAGTAACAATTGGAATATTAAACTTAAACCTTTTTTTCCGTAACAGCCGAGACCTGTCGATCTAAGAAGCGGCTGATGCTAGGCACGGAAAACCTGGGGAGCAGACCCGGTCCTGAAGGGTAGATCGTGCAGGATCGCTGAGGAAAATGAAAAAGTGTGAGGTTCAGCTAACGAAGGACAAAGGGTGGCCAGCTAGAAAGCATTCCTGGTCACTGGAAAGACAGTGGAGAATGGCGTTATCGAGGGCTCATTGTGAATCCACAACGTCGGCGGGGACGGGATTCTGAGAGGGAGCAGACGAAAGCTAAAGATAAGCTATGAATGATGACGCCTTGTGGCTGGGCAGAGGGTGAACTATCCAAGGCTGTCAAATGTGACGGAGGGCAGGTTGACGATGATCACAGAAGCCCTCCCATGTCCTAGATAGAATGAAACGTGGCGAAAACAATAGGATGAAAATGATAACTGGACTAGTTGTAGACGTGGGCCTGAGAGGAACCTCTACTGCAGTTCGATGAATGGTGGCCGGAAATCCGTGATCACTGGATGTTGGTGACTGATTGTTGAAGCAGTAGTTTACGCCCGTAGAACAACTGAATTCAGGCATCATGGTGAACGATGGCTGGTTCAAGAGGAGAGCGACAGTAGTGGCTGGAGCAGTGCTGTCAGGCAACGTCAGAATACTGACTTGTTGTCGCTGCAGGTGGCGACAGGCCAGGACTGGTGAGTATGTGGTAGACCTGTCGCGAAAAGCTGTGTCGTCACTTGCCAGCAATGACAGGAAGTGACGATTCTTGATAAGAGCTTCATCTGAGGATGTTGCTGTGCCCGCGCCTGGGTGGTCACCACAAGTGATGTCAGACTGTGACTGGCAGGCTGGTGGACACTCGAAGGGCTGCAATATTGCTCACCGTTAATGACAGATGATGAGTGATGAACCTTGCAAAGAGCTTCATCTGAGGATGTTGCCATAGGTGTACTACGAAGGAGGAGATGTTTACTACTTGTTGTGTTATGGGAGGCACGTATGGCTACGTCCTGGTCATGTGAATTCGGTCTGGTGAGAGTGAACCAGTGGAAGCCGCTGGCGAAAATCCAAGAGCGGCGAGAAGAGCAGGATGAAAGTCTAGAAGAGCTTCAGCTCGTAGTCAAAGGTGATGAAGCTTCCTGTTGTCAGTCTGGGACAGGACGGCGTGCCATAGTCTGAAGTAAAAATCCTTGACTCTGCCTAAGTACGGTCTGGAGGGCTTAACGATTAGGGACGAAATTCATGGCCTTGCAGCAAGAGACAGGAGACGTGATGGAAGAGCAGACTGTAGTGCCACTGGAGGCCGACAGAAGTACAGGTGACAGGCACAGTGAGCTGGAGCAGGACGGTGAAAAGTGTTACTTGTAGAAAGAAATAGCAGGGACGCTGAAGAGGACGATCGCTCGGGTGAACCACGGTTAGAACAGGCTGCCTGTTTTCCCAAACAGGCAGGGAAGTCGAGACCCCGGGTTGATGACAGCAGTCCAGTGAACAGGCGACAGGCTCGCTAAAGGAGGTCTTCTGGGAGGCAGCTATTTTGGAGTGACAGAGAAATCCATAATCGCTGTCACTGGAAGGTCTTCAAGTTGATGACAGGGTCAGGTGACGAAGAGGGACCCGACAGCCCAGGAAGTGGAGACGGTGGGCCAATGACAACAACCGAGTGAGCAGGCGACAGGCTACCTGGAGGTGAGGGTCTTCCGGGAGAAAACTTTTTTGGAGCATCAGTGAATCTTGTCATGGCTGTCACTAGAAGGTCATCAAATGACGACAGGGTCATGTTCGATGAAGGGATGATAGAACGGAATAAACGAAAGCAGTCCACACGTAGTGGCTGCTAGAGAAGAAAAGATAGCACCATGTCGAATCTCGACGCTTTTACAGGAGGGGTGCGCACACGCATGCACAATGCACATTGGGATACCGAGCTGGCTGACTGTAAACAACCTAAAATCTCTAGAATAGATGCAATCAGAATCAGAATGCTAAAATGTACAGGTAATGTCTATTTTCAACGCCATATAGCAATTAATGTTAACTAAGCTTTACAATAGACTCCACTACTTTTTAATGCCGAACTCTCATTCTAAGATGATCGCCATTTTGAGAGAAATTTTATCATAAATTAGTCGCAAACAAATAAAGTAAGTTCAGACATTCTACAGAAATAGGCATATAAAAACAGATTTGTTGAAAGAAATATGGATAAAACGAAAGCTTCCACCTTAAGTTAATTTGACTTAATTTTTGTTAACAAACACAATTATACCTAATTCAGGTGACAACATTCACTCTGACAACACTTCCCCTTCAATCACTCAGTTTGTCCGCGACATGAGTGCAAGAAAACAGAGAAATTGTCCATTTAGGCTGTATTCTGATTATACGGTCACTTTAAAATTGTATAGGCATGAAACGTATGGAACATGCAAATTTTATTTTATTTTGGAACACACACATTTATCGACATCCACCTTTCAAGAGAGCCATGTCTCACAGTTAAATTTTAGGCTGAATTATGCACTTGAAAAGAAAATAACGTGTACTGTAACATGAAATAAAGTAGCAAATATAACAATACGAAACCTTTTTATAATAAAAGAGCAATATTATAATACATAGCATGGAACTGGACTCACTTTCAGTATAATACCACAATAGCATTTTCATTTATTTTAGACTTTTAAAAAATGCCCAGAACACTGCCTGAAGCTCCAAATATTTGTGAGGAGTGTTTCTACCTTTAAGGACCTTATGAAGGTTTTCTAGCAGGAAACTATTAAAAGATGGAAAATCCCCACTCACGACTTGTAGCAGTTTTAAGCAGAAAAGAGAAGGTATGTAGTTAAGACTACAACTTCACCCTAACATTTGAAATACATTTTAAACTGTATAGCATTACTTGGTTTACACACCTGGTTTTTAAGAAATATTTCAAAATACTCTTCCATTAGTGTATTTGCCCTTGGTAACTATAAGATAAACTGCTACCAAGCCATCCAACTATGATGAAACTGTGGGACAATGGGCCCGTGGTCTACTATGCCTTTATGCCAAGAAAGGTTACACTGTATGTGGTGTCTATTATCAGATTCGATATGATGGATTTAATCAGAGAAGGGGCGGGCGCCCATCAATTACTGAAAAAAAGGAGAGATTCAAAATACTCCGCATCCTATAGTCTCTAGACTTGATGAATGCCGTTCACTTTTCATTTATTACTAGTTAGCAAAGCACCAACTAAACTTAGATGGTGTTAGAAAATGATTGAGCCATACCTAATGAAGAGGAGAACGATTGCATTAATCTGAATTGTTAGGATTGTTCAAGCCACTGCTTTAAAATATTTTCCCACTAGATCTACACATTAAAGTATTTGCAGGATTTTTCATTGACAATAATGTCATTACCTTGTGCCGTCATTGTTAATAAGGCCCCTAAGTTAATGTGTTTAATTTAATAGTTTTACATTTTATACTTTTTATCATGTCTTGTACAAAATTGCTTTTATTGTGTTGGCTACACACTCAAGAAGACAAGAATCTTCGTCGAAAGTTTTTCATTTTTTATTTAAATTTGTAGCTGCAGGAAGCTTGAATTCTTGCTAAGGACTTCTTTTTTTATAATTTTGTTCTCACTGCTTGGATTTTCGAAACCACCTTGCTCACTTCTGGAGTTCACTGATAACATTAGCAATCACAATATTGTTGCTTGGTCAGCGATAATTTTTGTTGTACCGTGCATGTTAAAAAATATGGTTAGGTTGGATGGCACATCTACAAGATCATTTTCATAATCTGATTTTAAGACTCAATTGAATGAAAATATGCTGTTGAATGAAAATACCACTGATGAGCTCTACAGTGCACACTAAATAGTCTTAGTAGGCAAACGTAGATGTCGTAGTAGACATCCGTGAGCTCTGAAAATAACTGCTACTGGTCGAATTGTCTCTAGTGGCATAATGATGACGATTGGATCGGTTGTTAGGCTGAGTGCTAAACAACACACATCCCGCCTTTCGACAAATGCAAGGACCAAATTTCTTCTCCCACTTCTGAACAATGTCTTTGAAAATACTGCGTTTGCACACATAAATGACGAATATGAAAAATCCCTGTAAACCATTCACCATGTCAGTAAAATACCAGTAACGATTGAATTGGCCCACAACGGCTGATATAATTTCCATGGTCCAGCACAATCCCATCACGACCATGAGCTTCAAATACATCTTGAACCTGGAAAAAAAAGATTTAAATAAGTTAAATATCAAGCCGAGACGTGTGGCTAGGAAAGGTCATACATTTGTATCTATTTTAACCCACGTGAATGTTGTCGATCTTTTACAGCAGGTCTACAGTCGCTTACTTAAAAAAATCTCTCTTTTAACGAAGCCGTTCCTGCATCCATTACAGGTAACCGAAGTCACTGTAGCAGATTCAGGACGATGCATCACGGTACGTCGCAGTACGGGGAGCCTTCCTGAAGTACGAATTGACTCCTGGAGGAAAAAATTATTTACTTTCCCCCACAATAAACCCATACTTGTAAAGTAAAACAGTTTTAGCTGTCAAACAACTTTTTTCGTGAAGTTGTTCATTCGTCTTTACTTATTTTTTTTTACTAATCTTGTACTTTGAGGGTCCACATCTGATCAACTTCGGCCCCTATTTCATAGTTTATTGCGTAATCCAGGCTGGATTTTCCCACTTCCTTCTCCCTCCACCCCCACTGATAAGCAGAGTGAACTTGCTCAAGCAACATGTTTCACATACGGAGACAGCATGGGAAAGTTGTCTTGCAAAATCTCATTTTTAAAAGAATCACCACTTAGAAAAACGAATTGATTTGGTGGCGGAGGGGTATGTAGCCGAGTTTTGAAACACAGTTATAATTTTAATACAAAACAGAGTGTTGACTGATCCGTCATTGTTTTTGTGTTATTTCTTGATAAGAGGCACACAGATCAACACATTACTGCGGGAAAACGTTGGAAGTGTTAATTTTCTGTTTTGGCACAAAACATGGAGATAATTACAAACTGTTAAATTATAGTGTTGCATTTACAATATTTGTATTTTGTTCTGCCAAAGAACTTAAGAAAAAACATACATAAAATAACTTTTTTTTACCCCTTTTTATTTTATTCTCTAAAAACTGTAAATTTTCACCACTACATTGAATAACATGAAGCATTACAACGATATCACGAAGCTATGAAATCAAAATGAAAATCTATTTCGAGCAGAAGAATTCAAGATTTGCTATAGATACGCGACTTTCAAGATAGTCCTACAGGTGTAAGCAAAAAAAAAACCTGCTCTTTGTGAGGATAACACCATCTTTGGTGTACTTCATGTCCACACCCATGAGAAACGTTTAGAAAGGGGTGCCCCCTGAAACCTGTCCAAAAACTAACATAGCAGCCATTTTGTTTTCAAATGGCCGCTGTACAATACAAAAATTCGAAAATCTTACTGATATTTGTAAGTTAAGTGCCGACTTCTAGGTCTTAAGGTGTACCGAATTCAAAAAATGCTATAAATAATTTCCCGAACTTTACACAATGAGATATCCAAAATGGCGGCCAAAATGGGGCAAAATTCAAGTGTTTTTCATAATTTTAAATTATACTGATAGAGTAGAGGCAGATTTGAATTACCCTCAAAAAGGTGAGTCATTTACAACGACTAGTAACTAACAAACACCAGGTAAAATGTGTAGTATAGTGTGTTAGTAATTAGGAACTAAGTTGTGGCTTTGTTTATCCTGCAGCACTGCATTTTTCTTCCAATTCACCATAAGCTACTACTTTAAACTGCTGTAGTAGCAGTTCTAATTAAGGTAAATAGCTGTAAGTAAGCTTAAATGAAAGATGGAGAAGTCTATTTTGGAACAAGGCCAATTAAAACGTCTTATTGTAATAAGGAGCTCAGCTATAACAGTTTATCTCCACTGTAGTGGTGTAATTTTTGCATCTATTTACCACAAGTTACAACTTTAAACTGCTGCAGTAGCCGTTCTAATTAAGAGAAATGGATGTAATCAGGCTTAGATGACAGATGGAGATGTATATTTTCGAATGAAGGTAATTAGAACGGTTTAACATAATTAGGGGATAAGCTAAAAATGTTAATGTACGATGTAGGCCTATGATTTCTTCTTCAATTCACCGCATGTTACATCTTTAAAGTTAGGAAAATCGTAAACAAGCCAACAGCGAAAAACATACACTAGAAATAACGTAGTTCAGTAAGCCACCTTCATGCACTTACGTTTCGTCGGAGTGGCATGACCCGGATTCGAACCGGCTACCCAGTTCGCCCCCAGATCACTTGCATAGCGCCTTAGTCGCTATGGCCACATCCTCAACTGGCATAAAGATAACTCACTGAACCCGTTATTAAGGTCACAACCGTGACCAGGGCTCCATTCGACCGAATTCACTCGGCCATTGACAATGGATAGGGAAGACAAATCATACACTCAAACGGCTCATGATTTGTCTTCCC
>JAHWFP010219894.1:0-14528 GCA_023313725.1 Lithobius niger | reverse complement strand
TTTCATTTAACCTTCGAACTATTAAACGATGCGATTAACTTGGCGAATGTTTTGGTGTGTTGATATCACTCCTTCGAAGGGCCGAACCATTCGGAACATGGCGGCCCCTTTTACCAGTTTTGGTTTTTGGTGTGATATTATTCTACTGTATTCATCCATTGGGTTAACAATAACTTTACATCCTATCCTGGACATCGTGATGCCAAATGTAAGGTCTGCATAGTAATCCAGTTGTTAGGTTTTATTTAAAATTATTACATTCTATTTCCAACCAAAAGATGACCCGAGATATTTTTTTTCGTCTCTAAGGCTGCATACTGGCTTTCACTGCGATCCTGATATGGCAGAAGTCTGTTTACTTGACTTATCTGGAACGTCGTTTCTCTTCTTAATCTAATCTCTTTAATGTTAAGTAAAATGTCTCTTGACTGTTTTCGGGGAAGGGAATGATTTCTTTTCTGCCGACTTCTGCTGACTTCATCTAAGGCTTTATCCAAGAAAGAACGAATTCTAAGAGTGCATCTCTTTGCCCGTTCTACCTGGGGAATGTAGTTCATCAAATTCTCATTTCTAGAAGAAAAAAAATCACTCCAGTCGGATCAGAGTTATTTTCTTTCTTCCACAGGATTATTAAATTGCAAGTGAGGCCAGTTGTTTAACCCTTCCTTCCAATGACCATTTGCGAGAATTCTGCCTTACAGTATGAGACTCAGCGTTTGAACTAAATGTTTATGATTTGTTCTGCTTTGTGAGTAGAACTACTACTCAACTTCCGGTTCCGGGGCCAGCTCTCCTGTGGAATTTCGGGCAATTCTCCTTCTCAGAGTGGCCATCCTGCCTGTGAACTGTCTTCCACCAGGAGTGATTTCTGCCAACTCTGTCAACTCTTTCAAAGCGTACTTATACTCCCATCTTTTGGGGTGACTGCTAAGAGTGTGTAGTGGGGGGAGGGGGGGTTTGAGGATTTATGGCGCGTTGACAGCTAGGTCATTGGCGCCAAGCACAGTCACATTGCAGTGGTCCTTGTTACCACTGCGTCACACACTACAGAGATGTTAGGCAAACCCGCAGTGCAGTGCTCGGGTTGCCACTGAGCCTTCGCTCGGCATGGTTTTGGTTTCACGTAGAGTAAACACAAAGCCTTGCAGGGAAAGCTTGTTTGTGCTCGTTTCCTGTTCCGGTTTCGGTTCAGTTAAACAAGAACTTCATAAAGGAGGATGCTCCGAGATAAATCTACCCTGGGTTTCGCTACTTGTTTTTAATCGCGACCCCACGCGGCTTCTTGTCGAACACGGAACCATTTTTATAGGCTTTTTTTTTTTTGCGTGGAGAGCAATCAACAATAAAATTCATCTTGCTAACAAGCTATTTTTCCGCAAGAACATTTCAAACAAGAAATTTAATTTTCAACCACATCAGTCATTGTGGTCTTGATCACAATCACTGAAAAAATCTTGTCATGGCGCCAAGTTTCTGTTGCTTTTTTAGCTGTGTGTTTTTAGGATTTTTTTAAGTGCCAATGATCATGACCACAGTGAATGATGTGGTTGAAATTTAAACTTCTTGTTGGAATGTTCTTGCGAAGCATAGGTTGCCAGGAAGCATTTTATTATTGGCCGTTTCAACTTTGGCGAAAAACGTACGTAAAAATGACGCTGTGTAGCTTTTCATAGATAGGTGTTGTAAATTTAATTTTTGAATCGATTCTTGTCGTTTATCGATTCGTGTCAATTCGCAAGCCGTGGCATTTAGACGACCTTTAAACGAGGAAGGGGGTTTGGTTCTTAAGCCAAGGCCGACTGGGGTAGAAATTGTTCATCTTGCCTCCTGGCCTCAAAGGTTAATCCCTGTTAGCACTGCTTTGGTAAATGCGATTTTGGCTATGTTGAGTCAATTGGCGTGGTGCCAGGAAGCCAAACCTACAGCTTCTTTCCCAGACGGCTTTGTTTCAATCGGTAGAGTACAAAACGAGCGATGTAGCATCGATGCGCCCACATCCGACGGTCACGTTAAGCTCGTGGTTAAACCTACCTTAAACCTCAAACGAGTTCGATTTTGTTGTTCATCTTTTGATTGGTTAACAATTTCAAATAAATCGCCAACCTTTATTAGTATTCACGGCTTTTTTTTTCTCTTTCTATTTCGTAGTTCTTTACAAAACCTAGAATCCTCCAACCGTCCATTTCTGTTTTCTTGTAAGCAAGGATAATACGATTTCCTATGGACGCGTTTCTGAGAAGCCTCAAGTCAAAAGGTCTCGTCCTTCTGTTGTTGGCGTGGTATTTAATAAGGGTTTATGAAGCTGAATTAGAGGCGATGATAATTAAAGGCTGTTGGGTCATCCCGCACTGACTGTGTCAATCGATTTTCTTGAAGACGACGCCAAAGGGTGTTAAAATAACCCCTCCCGGGAATGTCTTCTTGAAATTCATCATAATGAACCGTTACTTTGTACGTTATCTCTCGCAGGGACAGTTGAATTTTCAGCTTAGGTAGGGCCACCCCGTTTATAACTTGCAGAAATTATTCTGGTTAACAGAACAACCCACGACGAAGTAAGTATTCGTGTGTGTCGTAGTTACACCACGAAGGTTAATACAGTACGAACGGCTACACGCAATCAAAACAAAAAAACAAAAAAAAAAAAACAAATGACAAAATATACAAATACAAACAATGCAGATTTATTGTTTAACAATTTTACCTTTCTCCCCCCCCCCCCCTTTCCTTTTTCAACAGATTTTCTAACTTGAATTACTGATTCGTTGTCAATTGCAATTAGAGAATGCATTTTTTTTTTATTTCACCAAGTTTATTTAAATTCTCAGTTTCATCTGGCAGGCATTTAAAAAATGTGTCGCAGGTAATAAGCTGTAGTGATTTATAGAAAGACAGCTCCGCTGGTGCTACTTGAATCGTAAACCGGAAATAATTTGGGCGAACTGGGTTGTTCACGGACTTTTTTCTGTAGACTTGCCTTTTTTTTTTTAGTTCAGCACTTAAGTTCAACTCGTTCCATTCAAGCATAAACACCGAGACTTGAATGTAGACGGAATTTCTTTGCGATGAGGGTGGTTGCGCCTTGGAACTAGCTTCCTGATGATACGGTTTGTGCAGCCACAGTGGGAGCCTTTAAACTAGCCTTGTCAAAGGCCCTCTTTTACAGTTTTTGAAACGACAATATTAAAATTAAATTGTGTTGGAGCGGTGTTAGTTGGCGTATTGCCCTTCCGTATTCCACACCATCTCTCTGTGATGGTTAAAGTGAATATTTAATATTTTATTTTTAACCCATCAGCGAAAACCATACACTACAAATAACGTAGTGTAGTAAGTCACCTTTAGGCACTTACGTTTCATTCGAATGACGTGACCCGGATTCGAACTGGCGAATCACTTCACTGTCATACTGCCATTGCCGATACGCCCATTCGTCCACTGGTGATAGTCTATTTGCCTCGACTACTGGTGAGTGTCCGCATCGCTAAAAGAGTCTACGGCGGTGAACTGGTGCTGGACAGGTCAACTGGTTCAAATCGGGTCATGTCATTCGAATGATACGTAAGTGCCCAATTTTGGCTTACTGCACTACGCTATTTAATGTGTTAGGTGTTGGTTTGTTTTCCTGTCATGCTATTGACAGCGATCGTTTTTTCTTTACATGTGTGACTGTAATGTTGGGATTTTGGTTACGCCGTCGAACGATAGCAGTGTTCATTCCTGCCACTCTGCGCTGAACAGGATAGAGACAGAGATTGCCAGACTACTCAGTGTCTGCTGGATCTAATCTTGCCTATTCTGGATGGCCCCCTGCAACAACTGGTGGTTTCCCGGTCGAATTCCTGGGATGTCTACTCCTCGTCCTTCAAACACGTCTAGATTTCTATCCAGTAAGATTCAAATTTATTTAAAAAATACAGTTGCTTGAAAAAGTAACAAGACGGAAAGCCAAATATGCTCGATTAGTGGCAATAAATACAGACGCTACAGAAATAGGTTTGCGTCTGTATTGGTTTGAAGAAAGCTGATGTGATCATTAAATGGGTGAGGGTGGGGGATTGAGGTTTAATAGCGCGTCGACAGCTAGGTCATTAGCGCCAACCTCAGTCACAGTGGGCCACTGCGCCGGTTTACCACAGCGCCACACATTACAGAGATGTTGAAACAAACTCCAAATCAGTAAATGGGCAAGACACCCTGTCGAAGCCCCCACCAGATAGGCTGGACAGGCAGTACGAGCAACTAACAGATGATTTCAATAGCTATGGGTTCTGTTCTGGCTGATTTTGGACATTATTTCAGACATTGCCACGATTCAAGGGTTCCCGGTTTGAACTCCTCTAGTCAGTAGTTAGCACAAACACCCAAAAGGGCAGGGACAACTTTCAGTAAAAGGGCACACTGAAGCTTTTTTTTTAGCTTGTCACTCTGTTTTTGACCATTTTTGGCCCTTTTCATGGCCTTTCTGGCTTTCTTTATGCCCTTTGTAGGGCTCTAGGCTCTTTTTCTTCACTGTCATCAGCATTTGTCATCAGTACAGAAAAGATGTGTTTTTTCCCCAAAAGGGCATGGGCAGTGCCCCCTTGTGCCCCCCCCCCCTCTCCTCCCCAATGCACGCCACTGTCGCTAATGAATTTTCCTCTTTTCTTCCATTGCTAAATTTCTTCTTCTAAAATATCTGGCAAAGCAGAAAATTGAGCGCGTTTACTACACGATCGTCAGTTTGCGTCAAATTATTTAACTCTAAAAAAAATTAATTCCCGAAAGGTTGCCCAAAATTAGTTTTGGGCTCAACGGTACAATTTTGAACGTTTTTAAATTAACAAACGCCCGTCATAACAGTCGAGATGCAGCAGCTAAGGCTAGTGTGCCGCCGGGTGCGACCATTTAGTGGAAAATTTTCACGTCGGCAAAGAAGAGCGCCGTAATTAATACTCATTCGGCTGGCGTATTGGTTAGAATTTATCTGTTAATAATCTTTAACTATTTATTGAAAGATGTACTGAATGTGCTTTCAGGTGTCGTTTTACGTATCATGCCTTTCAGTGCTCAATAATATCTGATTGATATCCCTGAATATTTAAGTAATTATCTGATTAATTTCGCATAATACGTCTGAATAAGAAAATTCCTTGCTCAATTCTATTGATTCACTAAATCAGATCAAGAAATACAGCATATAGAATGCATGTGGAAAATTTGTACTAAATCGGTTAATGGGTTCGAAAGTTATCTTGAATACAGACAGACAGACAGACAGACCCGAATGCCGGCCAGGGTAGCGTGAGAGGCTACCATGCTCCGTCAGCGGCTGTGGGAACAATTCTGGCCAATTCTGGACATTTTTTACGCCTCAAGGATGATCCGAGGTTTCCCGGTTCAAAACCCCGGGTTGGCTCTTCCCTTTACCAGATATTTCTTGTCTCAAAAAAGTATGGTAATGTTCAAAATTGAGCCGGTTCAGACACAAGAGCATTAAATTGTTTCGGCTGACTTAAAGGCTCAAAGAAATTATTTAAAATTTTTTTACAAAAATGATCAGCTCCTTACTTCTGTTTTGCATCGCGCATCAGTAAATTGTTAATTTATTTTCAAACTGCAACCTTGTTTTTCTTCAATAATAACGAAGCAAACAGTGGAGGAGTGGCCAGTGGAGGAATGGCCATAGCGATAAAGGCGCTATGTCAGTGATCTGGGGCCGGAATTGGGTTACCAATTCGAATCCGGGTCATGCCACTTCGACAAAACGTAAGTGCGTAAGGGTGGCATACTGTACTACGTTATTTCTAGTGTATGATTTGCACTGTTTGGTTTGTTTTCCTCTTTTCTTCAGACAGTCCTTGTGATTTATTCTTTATTCATTAATAACTTTTTAAAACAACAAAACACTTTTTTTCCTCCTCCTTCCCTCGCCTCTCTTTGAACTCTAGGCACCCGTTTGCCACTAGCGTTTGTCACTCAATACGGCCTGGGGCCACCCACCGGAAGTTCAAAGACCCCTTCCTTTGCCTCTTTCGACCATGTGACCGGATATCCATCCTCCGGCGTTGAGGACGTCAGTCCCATCTGCTCCTAGAACCAATAAGACGTTTACAGTCCTGAGACTGCCTAGTTAACCGCAGTACGAAATGTGTGGCCCTTCGGAGTGGTCAGAAGGGAAGTCCATATATCAGTAAGAGGAATCTTGGTTCTGGAGAAGATAAACTCGTTGTTTCGGCTTTTAACAGGGAGTTAATTCTCCTTCGGTTGGGTGGATCGAAATCTGTGGTGGATCATTACTGTCTTTTATTGGTGTTAACGAGCCTTTCTCAAGATGATGACCACGTTGAGCAGTTTGAGCCCCACATGCACCCACCACCCCGCCTCCTAAATGTCATCTCAAAGCCAGAGACTTCTCGCTGTCCTTGCTGCACGAGGAGCCGGGGCCAATCACTGTCCATTGTGACCGTAACGTAAGCCAGCCGGAAGAGAACGTCAAGAAGAACTTGAGGAGAGATTCGGGGCCGACGATCTTGCGGTCATTGGCGGAAGCCGGAGCTCACACGATTCAAGTCAACCCAGTAAATGCCACTTGAGTTCCCCGACCCCCATGGTTGAAGTTAATGAAGTTACTTAAAGGAGAACGTGCAACACCATTTTTGCAACACCAAACAGAAGCAAAGCTCCACGGTTGCGTATTTTTTAAATGATAAATAATTTATTAAAATAGCACGAAATCACTTAGCTGGCCTTGCACTGTAAAATACCTCCGCAAAATTTCTCTGCCAAGAACTGGTAATTTGTTTCCAGTTCTATTAACCGTAAAAATGTAGGGGGTAGTTCCGAGTTGAAAAGGTGTCGTATGCCCTCTTATGAAAAACGTATGAAACACATGTTCTAAACACGTGCCTAATCATTGGTCTGTACAATCACAGCCTCCTACAGTAAAGGCCGTATCATCTTCGCCTCCAACAATGCTCCGCAAAACGGCGAATCAAATAACAACGCGGCAAGTTTGCCAAGTGGCGTCATATGTTGACAAAATTTGGAACACTGTTCGGTTAGTTTGAAATTTCGCCGCTTGGTGTAAAGATGGCAGCACCTATCAAACTTGCGCTTCCTTCTATGTCAATGGTTGATTTTACGCGCCTAATTTGTCTTGATCCGATTCGGCCTTTACTGTAGGTGGCTGCGGTACAATGCATCGGCTTTGTTGATATTTTTACTACATCTAATAGTGACAGCTAAAAAGATGTAAAAAAAAAAATAGGACAAAATATTGATATGGAAAAGGTCATAACAACAGCATACGTTTGTTTGCTACGATTTTCGAAG
Organism: Lithobius niger; assembly: GCA_023313725.1. Lineage (NCBI taxonomy): Eukaryota > Metazoa > Arthropoda > Chilopoda > Lithobiomorpha > Lithobiidae > Lithobius > Lithobius niger. Next base: position 7,214 of record JAHWFP010219894.1, on the reverse strand, counting down.
ATTAGAAACAAGAACAATAGGCATATATTAATCTTCTATGGTAGTAAATACTGGTAGGTTCTGATAATTGTAAATCAATTTCCCATTTAGAACTAATCAGCCAGCTGTTTATTTGGCATGGGAACAAAGCTGCACACATTGTTTAATTGGACGGGAACGAAGCCGCATACATAGTTTACTTGCACGGGAAACGAAGCTACATTGTTTAACTACCACGGGAAACGAAACTGCATGGCTTACTTGCACGGGAACGAAGCTGCATACATTGTTTACTAGCACGAGAACGAAGCTGCATACACCGTTCAATTGCATTGGAAACGAAGCTATATACTTCCATGGGAAACGAAGCTGCATACATTGTTTGCTAGCACGAGAACGAAGCTTCATACACTATTTACTTGCACGGGAAACGAAGCTACATTGTTTACTTCCATGGGAAACTAAGCTGTATTCGTGCTACTCGGCATAATCTTCTCCGCAACATTGCGACTTTTACCTTCAACACGATTCTGGCACGAATGGTGAGGCTTTAAATCATTTCACATAATAGAAAGACAATCTCCTTGCACTAATTCTAATAGTGACCGAGTTGCTTTTTTAAATCGAGAGTAGTCTCGTTTCATTATTTTATTGTTTCATTTCATTTAAACTACATTTTCCTCTTTAAATTTTAAGTGGTTACAATCTCCTAATGGTCCTGGACATAGAATAAACGTTTTTTTTTTTTTGGTCTAATTGTCCTATCGGATGTTTTTGACGGACATTAAAAGATTAATAGTCATCAAGTGAGGATGCATCCTTTGGTTTTTTGAGATACACTGGTTTTACAAAATGATGATTCCGACAATCATTCTCGCAACGAAACTTATGTTTACTACCAAATTAGTTGTGGGAAATACACACGCCTTCGAGGTTAATGAGCTTATTAAACTTAAAAAAAAGTATTTGTAGAATATTACAAAGTAAAAGCCAGAAATGATTTTATGGATTTGTGCAAACTAAAGTCCTTGAAAATCATGTGTTTTAATGTATGTTTGTGCAGTTTCTGGCTGTTAGTTAGTAATAATGTTAAAAAGCCAACGCATGTTTTTTTTTAAATCATTAATTATTGGCTTGTATGTAATATCGTACACAAATTTGACGATTGGGCCAGTAGATGTCGTCAACTATGATGCGGATCCTGGGGGACGTTCAAGTATTACGTCATCAGGAACGGGGGGGGGGGGGGATTCGCCCTCCGGTGACGATTGATGACGAGCGGGGGGAGAGGGGGTGGCCAGTTGATGACGTAAGCACCCTTATCCCAGTAAAAGGTTGGAAAACTGCAAAAAAAAAAAATAGGTCCTCAGAAAAACACAGGGAATTGCGAGGAAAACACCCCATCTTGGGGGGGGGGGTCAAGTTAGAAATGACATAATACTGGAGGGAGGGATTCCGCACTTCCTCACCCCCCCCCCCGGGCGGGGGGGGCGGAGGGTTGAAAATGGCAAACTGTTTGATGACGTGATAGTTGAACGACCCCTGGTATGGCGGTAATGGTTATACTGTGTGCGTAAAATGATGAATCATTTGTTAAAGTAGAACATACTTTCTAAAACCAAAAATAAACTGTAGTTACATAACTTACTTAATATGTAGAGTAAGTTATGTAAGATATTATTAAAATACTAGTAAGACGTTATTTCGACGTAGCATTTGTGAATGCGAACGGCATTAGATAGCGAATTCAGGAGGAGCTAATGTCGATGCCTATTCGTTACGGCCAAAAATGAAAAGAGCAGCAGTACAAAAATTGATAACAAACACTTTACCAAATGCAGGAACGATACCGTGCGCAAACAGTATCCATTGCCCAGACTGCGTTGCAAAACAATCACTCTGGTTCATCTTCCTCCATTAGGCATTGATCTGTATTTCAACGAATTGACTCGGGGGGGGGGGGGGGGGCAACTCTCACGGCATTGGAGCCCCACAAACGCCCCCTTGCTAGGCGAGTTGGCTTTTCTGCTAAACAAACCAATCGACTGTATCTTCATCTGCGTCTGCATCTGGTCCTGGGCTCGGTCCCGATTTCTGCCACCCCTGATATTTTCGAGAAGAGAAGGACCCTGAGATGCCTCGCGCTCATGTCGATTGTGGCATGTAAAAGGCCCTAGGAATTTTCCGACTGGAATTACCTATCCTATTTGTCCCTTTCGCCTTCTGGAGGCATGGCTTCAGCTGGAAGCGCGTCAAACCTACAGCACTGCATCTCTAATAGATAATAAACGAGTTAATCTTTGGTGTCGCTGAGCTGGAAGTGCTTCGGTATAAATGTCTGCCAAATTTTCATCTATTGATATATCGCAGCACTATAGTTCTTTTTCTTCAGTCTTCCCACGAATAAAGTAGTGCGTTATGTCAACATGTTTATTTCGTGGTACTTGAGTATACAAGATAGTCAGGTCCTTCCAAAACACCACACATGTGCTAAAAGAAACGTCCGCTACTGCACACAATTGTGTACTGCCAAAACACATCACACTCTATAAAGAGTTACAATAAAGCATTCCAAAGGCTAACCGAGAGATAAGAGTTCAACGAACTACTGTAATCCTTGCATTGTACACGTTTGTTACGTAGCAAATGTTCCTACGTGTAAAGTTATTTATTTCATCTTTCGTTCAAAAACATGTCCGTTCAACGGAAATGACAGCATTTTGAACGCTACTGAGGGATTGCGGAAGCTAACTAATCGCAGCAGCTCGCAAAGAAGGTTGATTTTTGTGGTATTCTGAGCATGCGCGAGGCACAGTTTATCGACTGATTTTGGATGGAGCCATCAGTCGTGTGGAAAGGTGACGTCGTTTCCCTCATCAGACATTTTTGGAACTTTCTGTTGAGGTTTCTGTGCACTGAAGGTACCAAACTATCTTCAGAAGCGTGTGTATGGTTGGCATACAGATTGGTCGTTTTGGAAGGACCTCGCTATGTGCAATGGCAGATTGTGAGTTTGTATCTGCGACGGCAGGTGGCGGTTCATGTGGCGTGTATAACACTTACTTCAGGATGTTTCTCAACCAAATTGAAAGTCTTGTGGCGTATCGAATGGCATCTTCCCGCTTTCCATAGGTGACAAAGATATTGTCTTTTATTTTGAGGCGCTCCATGCTATTGGGGCTCTAGCAAATTGGGGCTCTAGCAAATGAACACCAGTGATGTATCGATCATCCGAATTTGACCCATATGACGCATCATGGTTAATCTATAACGGGACATTCGTGGGGGGGTCTATAGATAAGTCGGAAATTTTCGTCCGCTGCAAATAACGCTACAGAGTCTTGGCCGCAACCCAATGGTGGAGCCGCGATTGGCACTATAATGGCTTAAAAGGCGTGTTGCCAACAAACGAAAGTTTGCAGCATCTGGCACTATCTAGCGATATCTGGTTCTCTCTAGTCCTTCCTTACAGCAAGGGGACCTTGGCAAAGTCCCTGCCAGGACTGCCGGCCAGGATAGCGTGATAGTCTGCCATGCACCTTCAGCGGCCATGGGAATTATTCTGGCCAATTCTGGACAATTTTTCAGCCTCTACGGTGATCGGAGGTTTCCCGGATCGAATCCCCGTGTTGGCACCTCCCTTTACCAGATATTTCATCTTCTCTATAAATTCTGGTAATGTTCAGAATTGACCCGGTTCAGCCGCACAAAAAGCATTAAATTGCTTCGGCTGACTTAAGGCTGAAAAGAAATTAATTATAAAATAACAAAAAAAACCAAAAGAATGCATAAAGAAATATTTTTTAACACAACAGACAAGCCACGTTCCTCCTTAATTATTCTGTAAAAATTTGGAGTTCCTCGCGCACCTGGAAGCGAGCTGCAAACGTTACCGATATTACTGTCACTAGATGGCATCACGGTAGAGTATAGAGAATGTACTGTGGCGCCATCTAGTGGTAGTAATATCGTTAACCTTTGCAGCTTGCTCTAGGCGCAAGAGGAAGTGCCAACTTTTCACTCAATAATTATGGAGCACGCGGCTTGTTTATTGCGTTAATTGAAATTTATTTATGCATTCCTTTGTTTGCTGCAAACAAACGCTAGACAGAACTTAATGGCGCTAGATGCTGCAGCCTTTCATGTGGTGAAAACCCGTCTTTAAGTAATCAAAGAGAACTATTGTGTGCGCGGAGTATCTTGAGTCCTGCACGTATTTTGTGATCGGCTACGTCTTCCTGGAGGGGGCGGCTTTAATCGACGGCCGCCATTGTTTTTGTAACTACTTTGAATATCAACAAAGCACTCTGCGAACAAAAATGTACAATCGATTATTTGTGTTCATTCTGGGGCGAACTCAAGATGGGCCGCGGACACTATAACATGTAAATGAACTGAAATTAATTAGAAAACGGGATATGATTACTTATTAATTGATAGCATGAACAGCTGAGGACTCTTCTAAAATGTTGGCAAATCTGCCTACTAGAGGAAGCGCCACTGTCTTTCAGATTGGTTTTGATATCTGAATTAAATAAACTTAATTTGCTTCGTAAATATTGACACAACCCTAAACGCAGAGTATACTTACCCTGAAAGGCAAGCTGCTTAAAATAACATAGTATTGTTTAAGTCATATGGCAATCTTCTTACATTATAAACCAAAGTCTCATAGCAGAAATGAAGCAACCGCAACGACGACCCCCGGAAGGGGAACAATGAAAACGTGCGAGTGTGCCAATTCTTTGGCATGAAGTTGAAACTGGGACGTTGTTGCCCTGAAAAGAAGTTGAAATTGGCACATTCTTGCCTCGAATAACAATTTGCTCTGCGCGGTCATCGCAAAGGCATGTCTTCAAATGACGTCATGTACGAAGGACAGTTATTTTTCGCACGCTACTGGGAGTGGGGAGGGGCCTGAACGGGGAATGCCCGAAGGTGGGGCAGTGCTTATGTTAGAACCACTATTTCAGTGACGGAAAGGGGGAGTGTTACACAAAGAAAAATGTACTATTGCAGTGAACGATCAGACAGCACCGCGCAAATACTGGGAAACAACCACGGGTCAAACAAATTCCCGGGCGAAGCCGGGTACGATGCTAGTTAAATATACAATGGTAGCGTAAGAGTGCTGGTGAAGTATATGTCGCAGCATCGTAATGAGAAGATAAACACAGCGTGTGTAAGTTATCCTTTTATTTTCTCTCTATACAGCTGTAATGAAATCGCGGTGGGAAAATAAGCCAACAAAGAAAACCATCCCGAAGAAGAAAATAACAACACCATTGTTAACTGCAGACTCTTTATCCATTTTTCAAAACCAACCAAGACGAATTTTAGCCCGTCCTTGATTCCTAACCTCACCAAGCAGAATATTGACGGGTAGAAAGGAGAAGCACACAGCCACGTTGTTGCCATTGGTAACAACAAAAATTAATAAAACCTCTTTAAGATTTTGCGCTCCACTGGCAGGACTTAATCCATATTTTCGTGCCGAGATGATATTTTCTTGGAATTTGTTGTCATTGGCAGCGAGCAGCTTGAAGAGATTATTTAAGTGGGTAGAAGGCTGAGTGGCGTATTATATGCTTAGTTCCGGGAATATAAACAAGACCGATCGCTGTGCCTTGGAGCAAACAAAAGCTCACCGTGAAACGCGCTGTCGTGCCTCTTTATGATCCAGGGATGGTTTTGTTTTTTTGGAATATATACTTGGTGATACAGGCTTTTGTTCATTGGTCACCATTTCAAGCAGTTGGCGAATATATATCTGCAAATACGTTGAATAAGGCACTTAAGTCGGATACGTCAAATAAGGCAAATTAGTCGATTAATATTGTATATTTCATTATTAGGCCTTTCTAAACAGTCTTAAATACAAAAAGAATAAAAAAAAAGTCCATTGACAACATGGAGAGACATAAACATGTTGAGCGGAACAGAACTGAACAGGAAAGCATTGAAGAAATTGATTATTCTCTCGGTGAAGAAATAGCGAAGAGCGTCATTACCCTACAATCGAAGTTCGTGCCCTCATGGAACCAATAAAGTGGACAAATTGTTAGGAACAAGATCGAGAAAACTCTTCGAAATAAAAAAAAAATTCAAATAGCGTCACCACGGAACAACCGACAGTTCAAGTTAATCGAACAATGTTCTTTTAATTACTGCATGTATTTTGGACCTTGGAGGTGAAATGCTGTCAGCCGTAGCCATGACTCAAGAATGGGAGAGGGACAATTTTTCTAGGTAATTCCATTCAGAAATTCCCTGTATCTTTTTTCACGCCGCAATCGACATGATCACGAGACATTGCAGGGCTCTTCTCTTCCCGAAGGTGCCTGCCGTGCCTGAGCTCAAGCCTTAAACCCCGGCCTCTGACATATAAGATCGTCGTGCTATCAGGCCACTTTGTCCCATAATTTGCTGCAAATATTTGTTTGTCCTTATATATTCCCTCTTGCTCTCTGATAGTCTGACAGTAACAGTCTCAGCATCCAGAAAACCGTCACGTCATGAAGTCCTTCCAAATTTCATTGATGGTCGAGCAGGGAAAACACCTGTACAACACTCTTACTGCTCAACAACTACAACCAACAGGTTTGGTTTATCCTCATAGGTAGCAAGTAAGAGTGTTGTATAAGTGTTTTCCCTACATAAGACTTAACCATTAAAAATGGAAATCCAGTTGAGTGCACACAAAATGAAGAATTTGGGATGTTTCAGAGCAATCTTCGCTTCGCTATCGATTTTTTTTTTGCTTGATAACGACACAGGGATTTCTTTGAAACGTCGCAAATTGTTATTTTATGTGCAATGTACTGGCTTTCCATTTTTAATCGTTCCCTGTTCAACTGAACGTCAACGAAATTTGGGAGGACATCGTGACTGCTTTCTGAATGCTGACATTATCACTGGCAGCATATAAGGAGCAAGAGATTTCCTTCTAAGACTAAAGAACCTATTGACTTTTAGGGGGGGGCAAGAGATTTCCTTCTAAGACTAGACAGAACCAAGTGACTTTTAGGGGAGCAAGAGATTTCCTTCTTAGACTAAACGGAACCAAGTGAATTTTAAAGGGGGGCAAGAGATTTATTTTTAAGACTAGACGAAACCAAGTTACTTTTAGGAGAGCAAGAGATTTCCTTCTAACACTAGACGGAACGAAGTGACTTTTAGGGGAGCACAAGATTTCCTTCCAAGACTAGACGGAACCAAGTGACTTTTAGGGGAGC
>JAHWFP010219891.1:0-18151 GCA_023313725.1 Lithobius niger | reverse complement strand
ATAACAAATACTGAACTAATTTTAGTAGTAAATTTCAGTTTTCTGCAAGGCTTAGGCACACTTTACAAATTGTTAGTTTAATGTCAATTTATTAAATTTAAAGAATCTCATAAAATTTTGCAAAGATATTTAAATTAGTTTTGGGCGAGAAGTGAAATTAGTACAAAATTAATTAAACGTACCTTACAGGCTGTGTAGGAAAATTATACTAATTTCAGTACGGAACTAAAATTACGTACTTTACACATTTTACGTTGTGTCATTAATTTAAATTGTAGAAATGTGCAAACCATTGCCAAAAGCACGTCATCAGCTGCACTTCACTGAGATAAAAGCTTTCTCAATTTTTTGCACGATTGTTGTATTTTTATTTTATGTGTGTTACGAATTGTGTGAATGTATTGTTGACTGGGAGAAGAATACCTCAATAAACATTATATGTTCTTGTCTTTTGGCCTGGTGTTTCTATGGTGTTCGTTGTGCACGATATACGTAAAGCACAATGCTATACACTGCATGATACACTTTCATAGTTGAGTCAGTATACTTCAAACAAGCTCGTTTGACTTTATGCTCATTATTTTCCTTCACAGGCAGTGTGTAATATGGTAAAGGGGTCCCAGAGACGCTTGTCATGCAGGGAATTGGGCCAGTCAGATTTTATTCAGACTTTGAGTGGATGGGATAATATTTTTCTAATCCTTATAACTTTCTAATTACCTTCCATGACATGTGCTGCATCGTTTTGGAGGAGGGTTGTCAAGGTCAACCATTCCTTGGTTCCTAGATTACCACTCCCACTTAATTACAGCCTGGGTTGGTGGCAAAAAAAGTGATTCTTTCATACCCCATCAAGGTAAACCTTTAGTGTTTCAGACAAAACGAGCATTTCTTCAGTCTCGTCTCGACGTTAACCACAGACATCACCAGAGATGTAATACAAGTCTCGATTTAATCGAGACTACAACGTAGGACTCCAAGAAATCCTAATTTTGGTTTTGGTTTTGATTTCATGCATTTTGTATGACATGCCAATGTAAGCTTTGAAAAGCTACGCACTCGTATGCCGTAGTTGAGTCACCAGACACGCACATTTTTCAACGGCATGTTGAGAAGGAAAAGAAAGATTGTTAGAGATGATGGCGCAAATGAACACTTAGAGTTGGGTGAAAGCGATACCAACATAATCGTACCGTTCACAGAAAGCATTGACGAACATATTCTGACTGAATAAATAATAATAGCAGCGTTTTATACCTGCCAGGCAAAATGGGTCAAGAACTCGGACATTCTGTCTCGTCCCATCCTCGACATGTTTCGCATTTTAACCTTGTTGGGACCAGTCTCGGCTCAACACGAAACCGCTCGTCTTGTGCAAAACACCACTGACCTTGTAAAGGTACATATATGTCAAAACTAGTGTGGGAAAATAGCTGTATTAGTCTGGAAAAAGATAAAAATTACTGTAGTTTGGAAAGCCTTGAAAGGTCAAAGAAGCTTATAAGTAAATTGTACCAAACCCATGTTTAAGTATTATAGTCAGCCATACTTAATATATTTATACTACCTTGTAGCTAGAGTTGGCTGATAGAAACCTATAATGCATAAAGGGTTATGGCCCATTAACTAAAGAAACAGTTTGCAGTGTTGTTCATGCATATATGGACTGGTTTGTCCTTCCTAAAAAGGTTTCATAGCTTTCTACAGGGTTCATACTCGCATCTGAAAATGAAAATCCCTGGATATTCCCTGACTATTCTTTCCAATTTCCCTACCACAACAATTATACTTTTTTTTCAAATGTATTATATACTTTAGACTTCCTTCTGTGACAAACATACTTTCAGTAAACTTAACCAATACACTCGGCTGCAATCGCGTAATCACCGAAGGAGTCTGTAATGTTGTTTTGTCGCTGGCGAATCAAACATGTTCTTTCATTGTGTACTGACTGGAGCTCTTACACATTTTAAACTATTTTTTTTATAAGTAATAATTTAAGCCAAATGTAGATTAACCTAATCGTAAGAGGATCATTGGCCACTACTCTCCCGAAAGATATGACATCGTCTTAGCCTCCTAGCGTACGCAAATCGTACACTTACGATATACTGAAGCTAGTTGGATTTGGATTAGCCTCTTAGCGTACGCAAATCGTACACTTACAACATATTGAAGCTAGTTGGATTTGGAAAAGTGGGATGGAAGAAAGCTTTATACAAAAATAATTTTTCAAGAATTTCCCTGACTTGCGCCGGCTTTTGGCTAATACTCCCATTTTTTCCTATGACTTTCCCTGACCGTATTTTGTATCCCTGATTTCCAAGGTCAGTATGAACCCTGTTTCTTTCCAACTATCCTTACATCTGACACATGTGCCACAGAATCCTTCTGCTGCATTTAAAACTGCTTCAGTCATAAGTCACTCCACACTTGGGCAACACAATTAATATAAATGAATGTGTGAACAATATATACTGTAAAGGACACATCCATAGGCAGCATTTAACATGCACACATATACATATAAACATACACTTTTCAATCGCCACTGGAGGGACGCGTGTTAGGGCGCCACATAACGAATGGAACACACAATAAAGCGTAAAGGACTTCGGCCTTTGGTTTCAAAAGTCGTTGGTTCAATTCCCCGCTCAGGCAGTTTGACATTTAAATCCGAAAGGGCAGCGTAAATAGGTTTGCATCCATATTTATTTATTAGATACTGTAATACAGCAAGTGCATCCGATGCCCGAAGTGAAACTGGCAGAAGATGCAAAGAAACAGAGAGACATTTGCATAGATTCTAGTTTCCTATGTCATGTACATACATTTGTCTGAATGTAAACAGGATGCCATCATTATAGTGTATCCATCCTTCCTCTTTAATTAGTGCAAAAAAATGACTTGACCTTTAAAGGGAAATGAACAAAAAGTCCTTTGTTAAACAGGAACACCTGTAGTTACGTGTAAAGTTTTCACTATCATGTAGATCTAAACTTTAGCAGTACAGAATAGTTGGAAATGAAAAAAAACTTAAATTGTTATGAACAAAACATTTGATGCAGCGATTGTATTCAATATTTGCAGCAATGCGTGGCAATGTGCTTTATACCGTGGCCATCATCGACTGAATAAGTCTCCAAACTAATTACGGGATCAAAAATCATCTGTATCACAATTTCAAGTTTTCAGTTTTGCTCAAGCAGCAGTAAATTGAGTTGACAGAATTGTGTCTCTACTCCTCAGAAAAACACCATCGACAGCTTCGATTTCATGACGATAGCATTTTAAGCCATGCTACCATTTACTAACAAGAAATATGCATGTCACCGAGCAAAACTTTTTTTATAAAAGTTCACAAAATGAACATGCTGCCCAATGCAGGAGTTATATTTTCAGTAAAACTTATTTGTTTTTCACTTGCCTTAAAAATGATTACTAAGGCTTTTATAGTTCTAAGCTCCTCTACTTAAAACTGTTGACTTTTAACCTCCTCTACTTAAACCTGTTAATTCTGTTGACCGTATTAACATTTTCAGAAGACAAATATCCTGTTACTCCTAACCTATTCTTGCTCCCTTCAAACAGGCAATTCTACTCTTACAACTTCTGCAGCGTTCAACTTGGCTAATAACCTCTTAAACAGGTGAGCTGGTGTCTTTAACCCACGAAGCTACAGGAGAACCACGACTATTCGAGCACCGCTGTTAATACGAATGCAGACTTTCTGCGGGAAAATGTCGAAATTTGACCAAGAAGGCATAAGCTTACATTATTCATATTTTCTGGCAGCAATATGATCCACAATTTTCTTTGAAATAAGCTTCTCGTAAGTTAAATCACATTCCTAACACAAACTGGCAGTCATATAAAAGTGTCGTTTCATTTCTTTCAAGTAAGACGTGTTCCCGCCATCAGTGGTCTGCAACAAAAGCCAGAGTGCAGCCATTTGAACCAAAAAAAAAAAGCATTAGCATGGTAACAAGTGATTGTTTTCCAAGAAGGCCACACTGGCTTTCGCTGCAGTGCTATCCATGGATGCTAGGCTGAGAGCATGTTTCTCTTAACCACAACTTTGTTTCTTTTCTTTAGTCGTTTCTTTGTTTTCCATATACATCACCAATAATGTGAACGTCCCTCAGTCATGAATTAGCTCGGATAGCCGTCGTTCTTCTGTAAACTCTCTGGCAAAAGTCCCCTAACCTTAGTGTTAAAAACTTGTGGAAAACAGGCAGTGGGTTATTAATCCCAGCCTACGTCAAGCAATGGCATCGAAAGTATGAACGATAGGGTGTTGGGACGTTTCCTCACAACTGAGAAAACCCCAGAAAGTGTGGTAATGTACAAGCAAGTGAAAAATGACTTGGTTCAAAGGGTAGCGAGCGTTAACCGCTTCCGGTAATCTGCCCGACGAAGCCCTAAGGCCCTATGTCTACAATGACTTGTATTAAATCTTGCAACATTGAATTGTTAACAGGGTTCATTCACCATAAGATATTAACTTTTTCAAGTATTTTTAAAATTTTTTCTAGCATTTCCCATAAATGTTGGATAACCTTGGTCAACTTTCTTTTACATGAAAATTAATACATCATGAACACGATGAACACTAAGTGAAGACCTTTTAGTCTCCGTAAACCAGAATTTGAACAAATCGGGAGATTCACTTGCCCATTTAGTTTGTGGCCAATATAGTGGAATAAAAAATCGACTGTCAGCTTACACTCAATACAGCATCAGAGCACTCATCACACGAAAATCTTGCCTTTTTAAAATTCCGGATTCCATTTAACTTCCGTTTTTCTCCTAAATTTGCCGTTTTTTCCTCCAATTAATGTAATGTGTTTCTTCTTAAATTTCCTCAGCTAACATCACCCAAGTTACTCTAAAATATTTTTATTTTTTCCCCTTCAACGAGAGGGAAATTTTTTCTCTAAAACTCCGCACGAATATTTCTCTAAAAATTCTTATTTATTTTTTCCTCATTAACAAACCTGGCGCTTTTTTCACTTCCATATCCTCACGTTTACTTTTGTTTCCTCAATTAAAGTCACAAGTTTTTTCTTAAATTTACTCACTGTTATGTTTTTTCCCTTCTATGAATCTCATTTCTATCTTAATGAAAGTCACAAGGTTTTCACTCAAATTTCATTTTACCTGTATGCCCTCAAACGCACAAGTTTTTCCCTCAAATTTTCTCACTTTCTCATGCCACATGTTTTTCTCTAAAATTTCCTTTTATCCTCAACAAATTTCTTGTATTTTCTAAGGTATTCTTGACCTGTTTTCCTTAATGGGTGATACACAAGTTTTTCCTCAAATTTTCTCACTTTCTCATGTCATATTTTTCTCTAAAATGTCCTTTTACCCTCACCAAATGTCTTGAACTTTCTAAGATATTCTCACCTTTGTCCTTTTTCTCTTAACGAGTGTTCTCATGTCACAAGTTTTTTATCTCAAATTTTCGTACCTTTGTCTACAATACAAACGTCACAAGTTTTTCCCTCAAATGTTCTCACTTTCTCATGTCGCATGTTTTTCTCCAAAATTTCCTTTTATCCTCAACAAATTTCTTGTATTTTCTAAGGTATGCTTGTCCTGTTTTCCTTTACGAGTGATACACAAGTTTTTCTTTCAAACTGTCTCACATCACATGTTTTTCTCTAAATTTCCTTTTACCCTGAACAAATGTGTTGTATTTTCTAAGATATTCTTGTCCTGTTTCTCTTAATGAGTGATACACAAGTTTTTCCTTCAAATTTTCTCACTTTCTCATGCACATGTTTTTCTCTAAATTTCTTTTAACCCTCAACAAATGTCTTGAATTTTCCAAGATATTCTCACTTTTGTCCTTTTTCTCTTAACGAGTGTTCTCATGTCACAAGTTTTTCTCTCAAATTTTCTCACTTTTGTCTACAATACAAACGTCACACGTTTTTCCCTCAAGTTTTCTCACTTTCTCATGTCACACATTTTTCTCTCAAATTTCCTATTACCCTCCACAAATGTCTTGAATTTTCTAAGATTTTCTCACTTTTTCCCTTTCCCTTAACGAGCTTTAAACTTTTTCTCTAGGATTTTCTCACTTGTTTCTTCAATACAAAGGTCACAAGTTTTCTCTCAAATGTCCTTCTTTCTCTCGAAGAATGTCCACAAGTTTTTGCTGAAATTTCCATACTTTTTTTGTATTAAACTCATTTCCTCATTGTGTTTTAGATACTAGAATTCGTAAAGTTTTTGCAGCACTGGTCGTTTTTTTTCCAGTGTAGTCAGTTTACATCTTTTATAATAACGTGATGGAAAGTAATAATGCTATGTATGTCCGCATTTTCCTTGCACATAGTAGTATTATTTCAAATCAGTATCTCTTTATGATCTCTAGGATGTATACGAACCGGTGATTGCAAGCAAGTTGTCTAAGCTACCCGAAACTTGAAATTAGGTTAAAAAGTACACATTTTTGTTTGGTATCCAAAATAAAGTGTTATAAAATCCTACCCGGGAAAAAAAATATGTTCACGTCAACCTACATTTTCTTTCCATTAACTATTTTTCTGTGCTAATTTTGTTTTCATGTATAAATTTAAACTTTCTCTTTTGTATGTGTTAAATAGTGAAGAAAATATTTTCATGAATGTTTTGAAATGTTTGCCACAATATGTATGTAATGTAACATCAATACTACAACACTTAATGAAAATCTACCTATCTTATACCTTAACAATTAATACATCTTATTAACTAATTTATATATTAACTGCTAATATTAATATTCCTTTATAACTTGGGTCTCCCTCTTGCTAATAGCAGCCTGGCTGTTCGTTGATGCCAGAAGGTAAGAATCTTTTTTTTTTATATGGCATATGAATATGAATCTATTTCGGTGGCCAAAACCATAAGCAATGGGTTTTAAGCAAAGTTGGCATGCTGTAAAGTTATAGTTCCTATTTCATTTAATGGTTAAAAGGTACCTGCTGACATTAGCTTATGTTTTAAAAATGGGCTACAAACTATTGCTGTATGACAATGCTGGTTTTGAATTTGAAACACAATTTTTTACTTGTTCATATCTCCCTTTGGCTTCTTTTTCATACATTATTACATGGTAATACAAAGAACTGTGAATGTTGTAGTAAGGTACACCACAGCAATCTAACAAATGTGATGGACATATTAACATCAAACCCTGCCACGAATTTGTAAACATGTCAGCAGCTTCCTGTAGTCACTCAGTTCAGTCAGTCAATTCGGACAAGGATTTATTTCTTGCAACATCAATGTCAGGTAAGATATTTGTGTGTGTTAGAAGCCGCCCAACTACTGCACGGGCATGGCATTTCTCACCAAGGGTGGAGTACCTGTTATCTAATGTATGTTTTAGAAGTCCTGAACCTGCAGGTAGGCCTATATGGTATAAGCCTATACAGTGTGGTATAGGCCTTTATTACACCCAGAGGAAAGTCCTGTGTTCGAGTCCTGGGTTTGCTGCGAATGAACACCTATTGTGGAATACATTACTACTCCCATTAGGTGCATATTTTACTCTTAGTTTACTGATTTGTCCACCTTAGGCCTAATATGGTACAGGCGTACATCGTATAGGCCTACACTGTATAGGCTACACCATATAGGCCTACCTGGTTCAGGACTTCTGATACATACTGTAGATGTAAATACCTTAAAGTTCTAGATTAGGCTGGACGTCAAAATCGGTAGCAATAACTTGATAAGATCAGCAGCAATTATCCACACACCAAGGGTTGAATTGATTAAATGCAGAATTATTAATTTTAGTAAAAGCCTTGGCTACTAATTTGAAATTTTTGCAGGCAAAATTCTGAGCAGGGGAGCAAGTAAAATTAAGTTAAGAATTGCTGTTTTCAAAATTATTTCGATTATCTGCAACGACGTAATTTGCTGGATATAAATCATTGTGGTCGGATCCGTCACCTAGTCTGTGAAAACATCTATCTATACATTTAGGTAGGTAAACACACTTCGGCACCAAAGGTTTCAGGCTACAATGCTGCGTGTGCTTTGTTTAGTGGTGACATCTATCGTTAATGCTAACACCAAACAACAGTCACACAGAAAGAACACAGAAAGAACTAACGGTTTGCAGATGAATGGGTGGATTAATGAAGAGCTCGGCCGAAGTACTTGGATGTGGAGCACTGCTAGACACTGCGGTGTATGTTACACCAGTTTCAGATAGTTGATTTAAAAAAACGAAGCTTCTGCTGCGCATCTTTTTCAGGAAGTGGTTACGAAAGATCGGCTGTGGTCTTCGTTGTCGCCATTGTCCAGAACGGTGCGCAGTAGCTTTGAAAATTTTAAAGATCAGCTTGTGAAAATACTGGGTGATGGATCTGACCATTTTTTTTTATCAGCTTGTCTGAAATTTAACTTGTAGCTTCATTAATACAATTATTTTATGCTAAAACACTCATTAGCAGTTACAGAACTCTTTATTGCCTTGAATTTACTCGGGTCCATCCTAAAAATATATTTTGTAACTGGAAGATAACATTCTCACATTTATTAAAGCCATCTTTGTCACCAATTTTTAATTTTCAGAAACGACCATCCCTTGATAACCTGATGTTAGCAGCTCCGCCTGGGCCTCGACTGCCTGTTCCCGCAGCACTGACAGCAGGGGTAGACCCGATGTCCCCACAACAGTCTTCCATTTTCGACAGCGTTCGTTTTGGCTTACGGCGAATGTTTGCTTGGATGGGTTGACCGAAATTATCCTTTAGGCTTACAACTTCATCAGGGATAGGACTACGAAAGGCAGCTAAACATCGAACAAAGCTACTGGACAATGTGATTGAGGCTGTTTGCCGTTACAAGCTGCTTGTTGTGTTCAGTGCAAATTCAGTGTCTTACGGGTTTTGTCATTTGCCTTCATTTGTTCAATGTATATTTCAGTTCACAAGATTCCGAACAAACATTGCAGTTTCATTTTGTACATTTGTTATATTCTTCACCTAGACTTTTATCATACACTCATGGGCAACTTCAGACCATCGCGATACATTTTAATGCAATCCTTCCAGTTACCAGTAACCAAATCTGCCAATTTGCAGCTTTCAGAAAGAAGCTTCTGTTTTCCCCAGGCTGAATTATGACGTGAAGTAAAACTTAAAATGAGAACTGCCCTTGTCATTTATATCCTTTGTCACCATTCTCCCATTCCCACTTAAATCTACCTAATGCACGACAATTTCTACTGGGACAGTTTTCTCTTGCAAAAGTGACCAGGTCACCTTTTATTATTTATTCTTGCTGAAAGTTTATTTTGGGTTACAGTGGGTTAAGCGGTGGTGATATAATTTTAAAAAGCCACCAGCCACAGCAAATACCCCCTTCCCCCATTTCAGGCAGTGCCCGAAAAGTAACCTCTGTTTAATATTTAACTTTATGGTAATGAAAAAGATTGCCGTCACCCACCCAACAGGGTATACTCTACTTTTTTTTAAGTTTTGGAAACTTTCCTTCCTTTTTCATGGAGGTTTTCTAACAAGTCTTGTGGTTTTCGTAAATATCGTTTATTGAAATTCATCGCAAGGTGCAAATTATTCATTATTTACAGAGTTATACCACTTAACACTTGAACTATCCCACTCTTAGGGTGACCAGAACTCTCACAGAGGTGTTCATTCGTTTTGAAGAGGGTATGGAGACCAACCACTACACACGAAAACTAAAATGAGTTTGTCTATGCTATCTTAGACTATAAATAATTCCACACGCTGTTGAAATTTGGACTATTTTGTTAAAATATGTTGAAGCAGAATTCAAACTTCCGTGTTGCATGTTCCACCAAGATTCACTTTTTCCGTACTGGGAAGTCACTGTTTTGTCGATTCCGTATCGAGCATTCCTCCAAGGTTAAATTTCTTGCAATACTCGAGAATCAAATTAGAAGGAAGATAAATCTCAATTGTGCTGACACCTGAATGCTGACAGAAAGCTATGACAAAACTAATAATGAAATACAGAAGAACCTTGATTTTCCAAACCTTCAATTCACTTCAAACTCTTGGCTATCTAAATTATACCCCTCAGCCGCTTTATTTTGCCATTTTCAGCCGGCTTAACAGAAATTTCGGCTAAAATGCGGCTAGCCACAAATTTTACGGCCACCACCGGCCAACTATAAATTCGGCTGGTTGACGGCTAATTTTCGGCTAAATCGATCGAAATGAATCAAAGATATCGACGACGAAACTAACTACATAAAAAAATAACTAAACGGAAGGGGGGAGGGGACAGAGGCCTAATGGATTTCTAGATGTATCACAAATGAAAAAAAGGAAAAATTTGCGAAGAACCTTCAAATTAAAAATCAGATCAGCATCACCACTTCTTTTTTTTAAGTAATGCTTCCACAACGATGTGTCCTGACTATTATTACGCGAACCCTAAAAACGAAACCGAAAGTAACCTTGCATGCTAATGACTACACAAATACAGGCACGCTTAAGTTGCTGCCAAGTGAATATATTTTTTATAAATAAGAAAAATAAGGCAATCGAGAGCAGCTTACCGTTAGAAACATTTTACAACTAACTTCTTGACTTTCGTTTCATTTTGATGCATTAAAACTTTAAAATTTTCGGCTCTAGCCGCATTTTTTTCGGCGGCTAGGCCAGGCGCCCGCCACAAAATATTCGGCGGCTGTTCGGCTGACACAGAAAAATGCGGCGCGGCGGCTAACGGCGGCGGCTGAAGGGTATAATCTAAACGTCCTTTTTTGGAAAAATTTAAGAAATTCGATAGCTTTCAGACAAGGTTCAGTTATCAATCTGTACAACTGTTTTTTTTTTGTTTTGTTTTTTACAATATTTTTGCGTTATTTTCTTGAAGGGTAAAGCCCATAATTTTATACAGTCTCATTTTTATGTTTGAACACCTATTGGTCCCACTGAATTTGGATACCTGAGCTTCTATTGTAATTAAACATCAAGCTTACAGGAATTTTCTTCGAGACTAAAGCCGTTTCCACACTGAACCCCCAATATCATGACCAAGGCCTGGCCGTTAGTTAATCTTTCTCTCGGTACAACATTTTTGGCGCTATCGTTGTTTCTTTCTCCCCTCCCTCTCCCGTACCATCCTCCTGATTTTCCTTTATCTCACTATTGCTTATCAGCGTCCAAGAGTCAAAACGTTTCCCTAAAGTGCGGGCCCGGGGCCTGTGCTCGGAGCCTTTCCACACTGAAACAAGGAGTCAGAGTCGGTGTCTCAAGTCCCAACTTCCAGCAGGTCTTGAAAGTTGGTGTTGAACACAGACCTGAATCGGAGTCCAGTGTGGAAAGGTCAGGCTCGGGCCCGGGGTGAATCTGGATGTTTTCCACCAGGACTCGTGTCCGTGCCTGACCCCGACTTTCAAGTCCTGCTCAAAGTAGGGACTTGACACGAAGACTCTGACCCAGTGTTTCTGGATCTGGATGTTTTCCACCAGGACTCGTGTCCGTGCCTGACCCCGACTTTCAAGTCCTGCTGGAAGTTGGGACTTGAGACACCGACACTGACTCCTTGTTTCAGTGTGGAAAGGGTCGGAGCGTGGGCCCACAAAATAGGGAAAGACTTGACTCTTGGAGTGCTGATAAACAATAGCGCGATAAAGGGAAAGCAGGAGGATGGGCCCGAAGAGGGAGGGGAGTAAGGAACAACGATAGCGCTGAAAATGTTGTAGCGAGAGATTAACGACATTAGCAACATTAGAGAGATTAACGAAGTTCCGGACCTTGGACGCGATGTCGGGGTTCAGTGTGGAAAGAGGTATTGGAGGAACGGTGTTGGGTTTTTCCTGTGAGAGGAAAACTGAGGCCCAGACACCAAATGTGGTGTACGGGAACCAGTGTGGAAGCGGTATAACTGCCTGAGCACATGTGTACACCGACTAATGCAACGAGATCTTAAAGCTTTTGTTTACAGCGTGAAAGGTTCAAGACCGCAATCGTATTACATTAAAGGAAGAAGTAGATTTATTGAGTCATGTTCAAATTCCAATAAAATAGATAATTTGCATCTCTCCTCTCGACTTCTAACTTTAATAAATCCCATAACGACCATTGTCATTACCTATTTTTTTTACTTTATTTACACAATGAATGTAGTAGTTGATTTTGTTTGTATATAATATGGTACTTAGTTTTAGAAATGTGCTGTTCCATTATACAAATTTTTATATTTTTGATTTAAAGGTTTTATTTTGCATTGCAATTTCAGTGCCTTAGCTTTTTCACCAACATGCAGTACAGTATCAATGTGCTCATGTTTTTGTTTTATTGCACCAGTGACAACTTTACAACTTTACAATAATTAAATTAACGTGTGGGCCTCACAGACTTAGCACAATAAATTTAGCATATTAGCCCATTTTCCCATTTATATTATTCAAAATGTACTTTGTAACTGTTGCAAAATAAACTGTTGCTGGTTGGTACTTTGTCAACATTTTTGTTTTATTTATTTTTTTTTTACAGGGTGTACCTAAAAAGTCTGGCCAAACTTTCAGGGTGTAGTCTTTGATCAAAAGTAAGACTAAAAAGTCCTATAAACATGGGTCCGGAAATGCATCCGTTTTTCGTTACAGCCCCCCCCCCCCCAAAAAAAAAGCGAGGGGTTAAACGTTGAAGTTTTTCCATAACTTCCCACCTAATTTGCCCAAACAACTTGACACATCCTTCTTGCAATTTCATTACTTCATAATGTAATGTTGATTTGAGGTCTCAAAGCTATGCGGATGGGGAAATGGGTAGGGGGGGGGGACAAGTTGGAGGGGGGCGAACTTCTTTTGTCCTTTGAAAGCTATGGCCAAACCTTAACGGATCCTAGTACACATCAAAACACAGTCGACAACGAGGAAGCCCTGCGGCAGTGGGTCGTCGAGTGTAGCCATACGATCCGAAATACACCCGGTGTCTTTGCACTCCAGTCAATGGCAAGACGTACACTTGCCTGTGTTGGATCGCGTGATGGACACATCGAGCACCTTTTGTCGTCACAAAAGGCACAAATTTCTATCTTCTAAACGAAAACGATACCAGATTGGAGATTTTGGTGCTCTGCATGGAGACGCAGCGTTTGTTTCAGTAAAACTACTAAAGAGACCCCCTCCCCCCCAACTTTTTTCCCCCTTCCTCCATTACTGCCCCAACCACAAAGTTTTACGACCTACTAATGAATGTAGTGAAGTAATGAAATTGCAAGAGTAGTTGTTTGGGTAAATTAGGTGGGAAGTTATGGAAAAACTTCAACGTTTTACCCCTAGCTTGGGGGTGCTGTAACGGAAGACGGTTGCATTTCCGGACCCATGTTTGTAGGACTTTTTAAGTCTTACTTTTGATTATAGACTACACCCTGAAAGGTTGGCCAGACCTTTTAGGCACACCCTATATAGGCATTATTAGTTTTTGTATTAGTAATTTCAAGGGTTCACTGCAGACTTGTGAAATTCAAAACTTCTTTACTTCATCCTTAGACATTACGTATTTACAAGAATTTACATTTAAACAATCCGAACATGAATCAAGAAATTATCCAACAAGACAGTTCAGGCAATGAGTTCTGTCCTTGTTGCGTGCTTGATGGGAGTGATTACATTTGCCGCCAAACCTTCTTCATTTAAGGGCTGGTTCGCGCCAAAATATCGAAACACTTCCCACGAAAAGGAACGCACGTGTCACGCACGTGGAGAAAGTAGCCAAAGACCAGCATTCCACACTTGGCAATTGTATCTTTAGACAGTTTGAACAAAACGCCGTGATATGCCCTAATTAAAAGCCAGCAAGCAAGAGATGGCAACTTTACATATTCAATAAGTTTCTGCCTGCAAACAGACTAATGCATTTACTTGCTACACTAACTGACAGTAATACATTAACTAGACATGCACTCAAATTCCATTGCACAACGCGCTATTTGCAGAAGTATAAGTTTGCTTCATTCGTTTTTTGTAACCTTGATGGCGCAGCAATAACCTAATTATTATTTAAATTGTGCATAGTTAAAGTTGACTTATTTTCTGCTTATTGAATTTAATATATTTATTTCTCCAGTGTATTTAATTTTACTACGCCTTCAAGCAGTTAAGAATGAGGTACGAGCATCAAAAATAGTTAATAACTAGAGAAAGCCCGTACTCCGGATGGGTGTAATAAACGTGCGTATGCAATATTCTTTAATCAGTATTTTGCGTATACCGGCTAACAAACACTGATTTTGGGTCACTTCGCTCACTCAATCGGCACGTCTCCCTTACCACCAAAAAACCTTTTTCCTCTTTGCCTTCTTGTCTTTATTCCTATTTTGTGCATGCTGGATGAGAAACGATGATTTTCGTTCGCTTCGCTCACTCAATCAGCGCATCTCCCTTACCACTGTTAACCCCTATTTCCCTCTTGCTTTCAGTGTGTCAGCGCGGGCACTGTGAAGAACTATGCTGACTTGTTGAAAGACCGCGATTTTGGAACGTCCAAGAAAATAATTATGACAATACCTTTTATCCTGGCCTTTGCATTGTTGTTGTTCTGCTCGTTACGCTTTTAATAATGGCTTTTGCCGATTCACATTGTTGCCTAATAACAATGTTTAAAACAATGAAACTGCTCATTCGAGGCCCCGTAGCTCCGGAATAGAACGACCAATCGAAATTTCTGACTTAAGGTGCAAAACTACACCACGGTAGCTGTCCACAGACACCATCCGCACCATCGCACACCAAATATTAATGGCGGAGATGCAGGAACAAGATTCGTGAAAGTTGGCCGCTGTAGACGATTAATAATATATATTATACAGGGTGTTCGGAAATTGGTGTCAAATATTTTGAGGGTCCGCTGTGTGATCAAAGATAAGAAGAAAAAGTCCTATAAACATGGGTCCGGAAATGCACCAGTCTCTAGTTACAGCCCCCCCCCCCCCCTCCAGGTTTGGGGTAAACAGTTCTTAAATACCTCGTAATGATTCACCGTTTCCATTCCAAACGCAGGATATGTGCCATATCATACCTGGTATTTCAGTACTTCATAATACAGTATTGGGTCGCACAACTTATCAGAGGGAGAGGTAATATTCTTATGGGGGGGGGGGGGGGATCAAACGTGGGGGAAGAGAGGAGTAACTGCTTTGGTCTTGTACTTTAATGAAACAAATTGTAGAAAAAACACATCGTGTGATTGAAAACAATCGAAAGTAGTACTGTACTTTCTTTCATTACGTGTAAAGACTAAGTAGGTTACATAGTTTTCCAAGTTTGTGACCCCCCTCCAAAAAAAAAAACAACTACTGTACGTACATCTCTGTGGAGAGCACCAAACATTATCAATCGGGTATCCTCGCCATTAAAAGTCAGGGATTTAATGTGTTTGTTTTCTACTCTTCAAGCAAAGAAGTTTAAAACGTAAAAGTGGGGGAATCCTTAGAATTCGGATGATCACTTGTTTCATTGGCCGAAGCGGCGAGAACAACATTACTGTACTCAACCCACACATTTGAATTTGGTTGCTTATTTGTTTGTTTGTTTGTTGCCTTTGTCTAACGCTCCAGCTTCCACAAAAATCATCGCATAAACTTGGTTTTGATTTGGAGGTAAATCTCCACCTCAGATTCTTTGTAGTTTTAAGTGTTAAAGACAAAAATCCTTGAAAACCCAACTTCTAAAAAACAATAACTTAGAAGTCTTAAAAGTTACATTACAGCGGGCAAGCTCTGCCATTCATTAGTTGCTATCCCCCTGTTACGATCTCCCTTCCAGAATGTAATAACATTTATTGACAAAAACAACAACGTTTGTGATGCGAAAAAGTACTGTAATCACAAATTCAAATTGAACATTCGCATATCTGTACAAGGTGACCTTGAACACCATTTGGAGAGTCCACATTTCGGGGTTGACAGACGACTTCTTGTTAATACAGGGGTTTGTTAAATCACTTGATGACTTAAATCTAAAGGTGACATTGTGATCCTTTGTGCACGTTTACTGTTCGGTAGTTCTCTTCCCTAAGTATGGAGTATCCAGACATCGAACTGGCAGACATGCACTACATGTATGGTCTTGCAGATGGAAATGCATTGGAAGCACGACGTCTCTACGCTCAAAGGTATCCAGACAGGAATTTGCCATGTGCTAGAACGTTCAGTCGTATCCACCAGCGCTTACTGGAAACAGGCTCATTTGGGAGACGGACATCGGATGCTGGAAGACCCAGAACTGTGCGAACTGTTGGCTTGGAAGACAGAGTTCTCCAGCACATAGCAGAAAATCCATCGGATAGTACACGACGCATTGCACGCAGAGAGGGTGTCAGTAATTCGACGATTTGGGACATTTTGCATCATAACCTGCTATACCCCTACCATTTGCAACGTGTCCAAGGTCTTGGCGAGGCCGACCTTCCACCACGACGAGCGTTCTGTGTGCGACTGAATCATGAATGTGGAGCAGACGCTCATTTCCTGCCGTCTATCCTGTTTACAGATGAGGCTGGCTTCACACGTGATGGCATATTCAACTATCACAACAACCATCTTTGGGACCATGCAAATCCGCACGAGGTACAACAATCTAGACATCAACAACAATTTAGTCTAAACGTTTGGGCTGGAATTGTTGGTGATCATTTGGTAGGGCCTTTTTTTCTACCTCGACGCCTAAATGGAGAAACCTACCTCCATTTCCTCCAGTATGACTTGCCCCAACTACTGGAAGACGTTCCCCTGGCAGTCAGGACACGAATGTGGCTTATGCACGATGGTGCACCTGCTCACTTCAGCCTTTTGGCCCGACATTACCTTGATGGAAGCTTTCCTGACAGATGGATTGGACGTGCAGGCCCAATAGCATGGCCTGCTAGATCTCCGGACTTAAACCCGTTAGACTTTTATCTTTGGGGACACTTAAAGTCACTCGTGTACAGTACACCAATTCCCAATGCTGATGTACTTCGCCAAAGGATTGTGGATGGATGCAACCAGATTCGCACAACCCCTGGAATCTTTGAACGGGTTCGTCGGTCCATGGCGCAGCGGCTTCGGAACTGCATCGAGGCAGAGGGGGGGTCATTTTGAGCACCTACTATGATAAAACGCTTACGCTTAGTTTGTTTTCCGTCGTATTTATCTTTTTGAGTTGCTTGTCACAGAATGTTCTGGAGAGGAGGTCTTTTGCGGATGCGTATTGCAGTTAATTGCAGCAGAGCCGCAAATGCAATGATACTCAGTAAAACTTTGAGTAGCCATCTTCTGTTTACTTAATGATGTTTCATTTCTCGATTGTTTTCAATCACACAGTAATGTGATACGATGTGTTTTTTCTGGTATGTACAATTTGTTTCATTAAAGTACAAGACCAAAGCAGTTACTCCTCTCTTCCCCCACGTTTGATCCCCCCCCCCCCCCATAAGAATATTACCTCTCCCTCTGATAAGTTGTGCGACCCAATACTGTATTATGAAGTACTGAAATACCAGGTATGATATGGCACATATCCTGAGTTTGGAATGGAAACGGTGAATCATTACTAGGTATTTAAGAACTGTTTACCCCAAACCTGGGAGGGGGGGGAGGCTGTAACTAAAGACTGGTGTATTTCCGGACCCATGTTTATAGGACTTTTTCTTCTTATCTTTGATCACACAGCGGACCCTCAAAATATTTGACACCAATTTCCGAACACCCTGTATAACCAACTTTTCTGTGCAGACTTTAATTATCTTTAAGTTTGTGTTGATACATTTACGTCGTACAGGCAGCCGTTTTTATGGAAATTGTAAAAACACGTTTTCGTGTCTCCATTATTCCAAGATGGCCACCATTTTCAGAGAGTTCCCCAAGGTTGCATTTCAACAGTGATGTCTCATAGTCATTCAAGTCCATTTTCATTGGAATTTGCTTTTCGGACTAAATGTTTGGGTTAACTCTTTTTAATTCGACGTGTCACACGTCGAATTAAAGTGGTTGTGGCCAAAAAACGGGGGTGGCCGATTTACGTCTGCGATATCTCCTCAAAAACCAGACACATTTGTTCAATTCTGATTTTAAGAAATAAAATCACATCTGAACCACCAGGAAGAACACAGTTCACAGTTCTTCCTGGTGGTTCAGGTGTGATTTTATTTCTTGAAATCAGAAT
>JAHWFP010219890.1:8352-20956 GCA_023313725.1 Lithobius niger | reverse complement strand
AGCTGAGCCGTTTTCGGAAATTTTTACTGCTGAAA
Source organism: Lithobius niger (assembly GCA_023313725.1). Lineage (NCBI taxonomy): Eukaryota > Metazoa > Arthropoda > Chilopoda > Lithobiomorpha > Lithobiidae > Lithobius > Lithobius niger. The sequence goes on along the minus strand of JAHWFP010219890.1, from coordinate 20,921 downwards.
GTGCCATTTTTGTGGTCCAAAAATGACTTTTTTCCAGTTGGTCAGTGTGTCGAGAACCTCTCCCTTTTGACGGGACCTGAAAAATTTATGACCTCCCCCTTGACAGGGTCCTCCGGCCTCCCCGGCGATAAATAATTACCGGTCCCGTAGGGTAATTTTTGCCCTCATTTCGTGGCCTTTAGGTCACTTATGTCATTTAATATGGAATCTTATGAACTCTCGTCAAATTTTGGACCTTCGAAATTATCAAGTTTAAAATTTTTAACAATTTCCATTTGAAAAATGTAGGCTAGTTGTTTCTGCATTAATACAAATACAAATTTAGTGGCGATAGGTTAACGGAAAAAGGACAACAGAAAATCAAACAGCTAATTCAATTTTTCCAACTCGATTTTTATTTTGCCAACTGTACCCGATTTTCATGAAGTGCAGTTTTAGTTCACGTTACTGCTTTAACTAAAACCAAGCCACTGATTGATGGACTAGCAGACGAACTAGTAAATCAAATAACTCTGCATTAATTTTTTAGATTTATTTGATATCACAACTTTAGACGGCTATAACTTGGCAGAAGTCCTTACGCAGAATTTATTTTATGCAGAGTTTGTTGATATTTTTGCTTTACTTAAGACGCGTTTTAAATCCAGGCAGTGGTGTTGTGTTTTGGTATATTAATATGCCAGTAATTTTCTACCCTCCTAAAATACCAGTTACGAGTTGCTCCACGCTAAAACCCTTTCTGAGCGGTGCTGTCTAACAGAAAAAGAACTATAGGAAGTAAAATAGCAACTCAGTTTTTAGTTTTGCCAACTGTGTACGATTTTCGCGAAGTTAATTGTTATCACGACTTCAAACTCGGTGGGGATACCGTTTTGTCCATTTTTTGTTTTTATTTTCTAGATTATCTGTGATACTTATAAGTTATGGTGGTGACATAGCAAACAAAACGGCCAAGTCAATTTTCAATTTCGCCAACTACGCAAATTTTCGCGGAGCTTCTCTTTCCCCACTCCTTACAGTCTAGCTATGCAGGGAAGCAACCAGAAATTATCAGGGGCAGCGTTTCTGTAACTCCCAAGCTACACAGAAGTGTTGCGAAAACCGATGGAAAAATAAATGTTTTGAAAACTTTACTTTCCAGCTGACGAAATATGATAATAATTAGCCAGTTCTCGTGGAAACTGGAATTTGCAGTTAAAATTTGTCCGATTTTGCCTACTCGACAACTCGAATTTGCCAACTGTAAGTGTTTCTTGGACGGTTGGGGTCACTTCGGGGTCGCATCGGCCCTGCCTGGATCCGCTACTGCACACACCACAAACTCCATCCCAAACCTCGCGATCAGTCAGCCCCGAAGGACGCGAACCACGGTGGACGTGGAAGGAGCTTCTGCGTTTCTTCTGCGGCTAGTCTTCTTTTCAGACGTTACCGGCTGAGAAGAAGACTTTGTCCATTCGTCCGACGTTTTTCGCAACCTCGGAACGGTACCGGATAAATACGATCGGTTGCGCCTACGTAGTTTCAGTGACCAACATTTAGTTTCTAGACACGGCAAATTAAAACATCTTGCTTCCTTATAGCTAACAGGCTTTCGCGATCATCTAAGTGAAATTATAACATTTGACAGTCTCATGTAAATCCTAAGGATAACATACCACCGTAAAAACAAAAGAACGACACAGGACTTGGTAGTCTCGTCGCCATGCTGCATGGATCAATATTTGCATGAATAAAAGTCAGTAAGGTGCAACATGTATACAGTATTAACGCAACGTTTCGGGTCTGAATGCGACCCTTTATCAAGCGTAAAATAAAAAAAAGAAATAACAATTTTTGGAGTGGAAACTCAAGTCATATAAAAAATACACAAGAAATAAAATCCAACCAACACCAACGAAAACACAAAGCACCAGAAGGACCTAAGCCCAGTTAAAAAACCGGGCAATAGGGAGACCCACAGAAAAAAATGTTAGATTTTCTAAATAGCATTCACCCCTCCCTTGTTTACACAATGGAAGAGGCTGAAAACGACAGCATCCATTTTTTGGACACTACTGTCATTATTAACCCTGCACGTACTACAGAATTTACACATTACCGTAAACCGATGCATATCACTAGGACCATAAACTACGAATCATTCATTGGCCCAATGCATAAAAAGAACGCCATTACTAATGAAATTAAACGGATTTTTTCCCATACAACTAATAAACGGCTGCTTGCTCTGGAATTTCAGTACACTTTGCATAAATACTTAGAGAATGGCTTCCCTTTGCACACCCTTACTAGGTTAGTCGAACATAGCAGCGTTGGTTCCAAAATACGACCGATTAAACCCAAACCAACAAATTTCCTTATGTTTCCTTTTTTTCCTGGCGTCACAGAGAAACTTAGAAAAATGCTAGCCTACCATAACATTACATTAGTTTCCACCACGCACCCCAGTTTAAAGCAGCTGACTATGCCTAAAAAAATAGTCGATCAGAAAGAGCTCCTAAAAACAAAGAGAAATGTTGTTTATCAAATTCCGTGTGGGGACCAAAGCTGCACAACCTCTTACATAGGAACTACGAACCAATTTCTTTGCAAAAGATTAAATTCTCACAAATCCAACCTTAAGTACAATGACAAAACTAACTCTCTAGTGCAGCATAAGATAGCGACAGGGCACTCCCCAGACCTTCAAAACACCCGTGTGTTGTTTCATGAAAAAAATTACAGGTCCAGATTTAATTTAGAAACTATTAGCATCCTAGCTCAACGGCCCCCCGTTCATAATCACATCATGCCCATTAATAATCATATAGCGGAGTATATTTCGACTCTACACAAACTTGGAATTAAAAATTTTTCCCGCTAGGGGTGAGTGGTATATAAACCACCTGGCTTCCCTCACTACCCACAGCCGACCTGCTTTGGCAGGTATGGGTCTCCCTATTGCCCGGTTTTTTAACTGGGCTTAGGTCCTTCTGGTGCTTTGTGTTTTCGTTGGTGTTGGTTGGATTTTATTTCTTGTGTATTTTTAATATAACTTGAGTTTCTACTCCAAAAATTTTTATTTCTTATTTTTATTTTACGCTTGATAAAGGGTCGCATTCAGACCCGAAACGTTGCGTTAATACTGTATACATGTTGCACCTTACTGACTTTTATTCATGCAAATCATTTGTCGGTGCTTTTATCCTTCAGCATGGATCAATAGGCACCTATACTCTCGAATCAAATTCTCCGCTACCTGCTACTTACGAAATTAAAACATGAGGTAAAAACAAAACTAGGCCTAAAATTTGAAAATTACGCCTAAGTCACGTTACCACGGCAACGTCAAGTTGCTACGAGTCGCTGCTGGCTTCATCAACAAGATTATATTATGACTTCTCTCCATTAATTGAGTCTCTCCCGTCACTTTGCTCGCTACCTCAGATCTGTATATGTGGCGTTCGGCGAACACTGTATCTGTGTTCCGGGAGGCACACCGTGTTGCTGCTACTTACGAAATTAAATCGGCATGTAAAAAATAGGCCTAATTACACCTAATGACAATTACGTCTAAAATCTAAAATAGTCCTACAAGTTAACACATTTTTAACCGGCAACTGTGATGGTTACTGCTTTCAGATTATATAATAGAGATCGCTATTGCAGTGTGCGACACAGGTGTGCACCTCAACATGTATGGGAAGTGGCGAAAATGGACAGAAGACTGGATGCGACTAGGTAGTTGCTGCAGCCGCTTGTTTGTTAAGGAGTCGAAGTTTTGGAAATTGCGGTCTATTATACACCACACCACTGCTGTAAGAGTAATCTTATATTCGTCTGTTTTAATGAGCAGGTGTTTTTTGGTGGTTGCTACAGTTTCATTTTTGTTAAGTGCTTAATGGTTGACAAGCTTCAATTAAAAAAAAACTGCAAGATTAGAAGCAACACGTTTCTTTGTTCTGACCCTTTTTTAAATTGTTTTATGTACTTTTTTTTGTCGCTAACATGACGATAAGATAAAAGTTGACAACGTTAGTGTCAAGTTCGAATGTGACAGAACTTGAGATCTGTAACAGGTGACATATCAAGGTTCAGATTGTTCAACAAAGTATGTGATTAAGCTTATGATCACTTGACATTCGATATAAATGCATGTGCTGAATTTTGAAGACACATTCTTTCTGCCAAACGCCCATTAAAACGGTTATCCTCCCCGTTCTTTTGTGCTTTTTTTTTAATCCGGAAATTCGTTAAAAAAAATAAAGAATAAATATACGAAATTCGTTTTAATTGGGCTTCAATTGTCACATCATTAGGCTTCATTATCACACCATTAGCTTCATTATCACATTATTAGGCTTTATTATCACATTTTTAGGCTAGTTATCACATACTATGTAAGACCCCATCTTGAATATTGCATCCAAGCGTGGAGACCATTTTATCAGAAATCTAATCAAGCTCTTGAACGCACCATTCGGTATTTCACTAAACGTTCAGCCTGCCTTTCTGCTCTTCCTTATCACAAAAGCCTGGCACACCATCCCTCAGTACTCACTTTGGCAGAGGTGACCTTCTTCTTGTTTTCAAGATTCTCCATGGTTACGATACTCTCTCATCTAACACCGTCTTCATTCTTGTCCACTCTATTACTCGTGGTCATAGCCTCAAACTGCAGCCCAAATCTGTCAACACAAACACAGGAAGGGCGTTTTTTCACAGAGAGTTGTAAATCTGGGGAATGGATTGCCACAACACATTGTTAGTGCATCCAGTATTGCTGGTTTTTTCTTTTGACAACATGTCTTTCTTTTTAAGAATTGCTTGGGCACTAGAGGCTAACCTGCCTTTGCCGTCAACCACTTTAATTTAAATTAATTCAAAAGAAGAAACACAATGGAGCCAATAATGTGAACCGCCAAGAATGACAAGTGAGCAGCAATTAAGACGGGGAAAAAATCACGTGATATCGTGAGCTCCTTCGATTGGGCCTCCATTGACTCGACACTATCATAACTGCTTCGCCATAATTACTGCTCACTTGTCATTCTTGGAAGTTCACAATGTTGGCTCCATAGTTTTCTTTCGTTTAATACTAATTTCTATCTGTATAACTAGGCTTGACTGAAAGGTGGGAATGTATTTTTTCGAACGGGACTAAGAACTGTGCTCTACGTAAAATAGGGACTGTTTTTCACTCCATTTCTTCATCCAGTCCTGCTAGCATTCGTTCGGTTTGAAAGTTTTCTAGTGAATTCTTTTGGGGAAAGAAAAGCTAGGCTGTTCATTCCACCCCTCCCCCACTTCCCCAAATGACTTATAATTCTCCGTTTGGTTTTATTTTACTAAATCTAAACTCTAACGAATTATATGACGCCGTTTTGGGGCAAATAGCGTTATGTGCAAACAGCAGTATGTTTCAATTTTGAACTAGTTCTGTGCAGCTTGATGATTCTACTGGTAACATCATACACTCAAATAATGTAGTAGAGTAAGCCACCTTTCTGCACTTACGGCTCATTCAAGTGACGTGACCCGGATTCGAACTGGTGCTCCTGTACATCACCAGATCACTGCCATGCCATCTTTACTGGTGGACAAGTGGCCATACCGGTAAAGACGCTATGGCAGTGATTTTGTTATGGGCTGGTTCGCCAGTTCGAATCCGGGTCACGTCACTTAAATGAAACGTAAGTGCAGAAAGGTGGCTTACGTCTCTACCACATTATATTTTGAGTGTATGCTTTTCGCGTGGATGTCCACTAGTACCACTGGAGGTTCTGACTTTAAAAAGCCGATGATAAATCTTCCATAAGTGCTTTTCTACGCAAAACGGAAAAGGATAAAACGAGATCGCCATGGCGTAGTCTCAATTCCAGCAAATTCAGGTTTTGGGCCTGAGACGTTCTGCATAAAGAGAGAGGGCTTTTAATCCAGTTGGAAAATTTCCTCTGGACGATCGGATTCCAAATGGACAGTGGCTCTGATTTTGTATCATTTTGGGATAATGAAGTATCTCCCAATTCAAGAATCTGGATGATAAATCAAGAATCTGGACAGGACACAGTCTGTACTGCCAGTTTTCATGTGGCGGCTGAACACTGTCAGTGTACGAGCTTCTCCAGATGTCGGCAAATTTATAATAAGTCACCAAATGTAGTCCACTCCAAAGTTTAGCCTTTCCGAGTCCCCGATGGAATACTGATTATCTGCCATCTTCATTTTCGTTTTTTTCAGAACTGGTTACGTCCGGTTGTGATTGTATCCTTTATGCCAGACATTCAAAGTTCTCAAACTTTAGACTCATTTACTCTTAAGTACTCATTATCGCTGGAACAACAAGCCAGGGTTAAAAAAACAATTTCGTGAACTGTTGATAACAAATCGTATAGTTAGTTACGCAACGTACATAAAGCGTTTCACGTGTTACGTAAGTTGAAACTGTTGTGGTAAGCATAAGATAAAAATAAAAATATCATTTGACGTAGTTTAATTTTCGCAAGAATCCATACGGGTTTGGTAACGATAGTAACTTTATGAGGTCATCTTGGCTGTAAAAAAAATTGATAAGCAAGAATTTTGAAGGACGTGTATTGGACGGAGTAATAAGGCTCTGTTAACTACAGGCGACGTTATGGTGGAGGGGGGGGGGGTTTAAAAGGTAACCCCCCCGCCAAAACATTTTTTTCTGAGTGGAGAAACGACGGCATTCTTAGACAAGCCTTTCTCTGGCCCTGTAGTTTCCATGCATACGATAAGATGGACTAATCAACAGTCCGTAAAGAAAAACCAGCACTCTACCCAAATCGAAAGCGTATCGAAGACAAAATATTGCTGGGGGTGGAGGTACAGGGGGGAAGGTTTTCTACGATATAGGATGAGAACCCTTCTCACATCCCCAATCCCCGAGCGCAAGGGATGATGGACAGGGATGGGGGAGGAGGTTAAGACGGGCACGAACTCTGATGTAGTAACGCTACAGTCTGTCTTTGTGGATTGTGGTATTCCGAATTTCTGAAAGAACTTTCGTGTTTCTTTACAGGGCCGAAGCGACTGGAGGGGGATGGGGGGGGGCTTCCTCCCCCCCCCAACCATCCAAGAAACACATACAGTTGGCAAATGCGAGTTGTCGAGTTGGCAAAATCGGACAAATTTTCACTACAAATTCCAGTTTCCACGAGTTATTATCATCATTTCGTCAGTTTGAAAGTAGTGGTCGACCGAAACCAAGTTTTCACTTTCGGCCGAAACCGAAACCACTACCGAAACCGGAGATTTGGTTTCGGCCGAAACCGAAATCGCTACCGAAACCGGCAATTCAGTTTCGGCCGAAACCGAAACCGCTACCGAAACCATCAAATCGGTTTCGGCCGAAACCGAAACCGCTACCGAAACTGGAACCAAAACCTAAATAATATCACTTTTAATAATTAGACAAAAGGTAAGGATAAAATCATTAAATCATGAGTGTATGGTTTTTCACAGACGTAGACCAGACTGGGAGGTAGAGACCGGTTTACCTCTTTTCTGCCGCTAGGCTGAGCAAATCAGCGCGCTCTTCACCCCCATACCTAAAAAATGTCAATCTTGCGTCAATAATTCATGACTTCCGTTTGCCTTTTATTTCTGCTTGCTAGTATTTTTTTTTAAATTTAAGACGATTAACTCGTGTCAGTAAGGGAGATGCAGAGCACCAGAAAAGAGTTTGATTCAATGAGTATAAGCCTTGCTTTTAAACGTAAATACAAAGCATAAATTCCCTGCATTGCAACGATGCCATTATAAATATGATTAAATATGGATTGAAAAAAATGTATTTATTATTGATGGGCATGGCAGAATAAAGCAGGATCTGGATGTCGGTGCCCCTGGACCTAGTTAAACTATGCGGAAATTGGCTATTGCCAGGAGGGGAATTGGTTCGGTTTTACCGAAACTGCAGTATAGGATTCAACCGAAACCGAAACTAGTTATTCGGTTTCGGCCGAAACCGAAACTGACCTATAACTTTTGGCCGAAACCAGAACCGAAACCGAAACCAAAAATGTGTCGGTTTCGGTGCCGAAACCGAACCCGAAACCGAAATTCGGTCGACCTCTATTTGAAAGTAAATTTTACAATACATTTTTTTTCCATCCGTTTTCGAAACACTTCTGTGTAGCTTGGGAGTAACTGAAAGGCTGCCCCTGATCATTTCTGGTTGCTTCCCTGCATAGCTAGGCTGTGAGGAGTGGGGGAAAAGAAGCTCCGCAACTAGCTCTGCGTAGTTGGCGAAATTGAAAGTTGACTTGGCCGTTTTGTTTGCTATGTCACCACCATAACTTATAAGTATCACAGATAATGTAGAAAATAAAAACAAAAATGGACAAAACTTTATCCCCACCGAGTTTGAAGTCGTGATAACAATTAACTTCGCGCAAATCGTACACAGTTGGCAAAACTAAAAACTGAGTTATAATAAATAAATATAATAAATAAAGCATTCTGCACCCAGTAGGGGCAAGTAGGACGGTAGGGTTACATACGTTACCACTAACACCGGTCCTTGTTGCTATTTACGAGTTGCTATTTTACTTCCTATAGTTCTTTTTCTGTTAGACAGTGCCGCTCAGAAGGGGTTTTAGCGTGGAGCAACTCGTAACTGGTGTTTTAGGAGGGTAGAAAATTACTGGCATATTAATATACCAAAACAACGCATCACTGCCAGGATTTAAAACGTTTCTTAGGTAAAGCAGAAATATCCACAAACTATGCATAAAACAAATTCTGCGTAAGGACTTCTGCCAAGTTATCGCCGTCTAAAGTTGTGATATCAAATAAATCTAAAAAATTAATGCAGAGTTATTTGATTTACTAGTTCGTCTGCTAGTCCATCAGTTCCTTGGTTTTAGTTAAAACAGTAACGTGAACTAAAGTTGTACTTCATGAAAATCGAGTACAGTTGGCAAAATCAAAAACCGAGTTGGAAAAATTGAATTAGCTGTTTGATTTTCTGTTGTCTTTTCTGTTAACCTATCGCCACTAAATTTGAATTTGTATTAATGCAGAAACTACTACATTTTTCAAATGAAAATTGTAAAAAATTTTAAACTTGTTATTTCGAAGGTCCAAAATTTGACGATAAGAATTCATAAGATCCCATATTAAAGGACAAAAGTGACCAAAATACCACGAAATGAGGGCAAAAATTACCCTACGGGACTTGTAATTATTTAGGCAGTGGCTCCTTCCATGTCCACCGTGGTTCTCTTCCGTTCACGTCTCGTGGCTGATTGGTCGCGAGCTTTGTGGGCGGAACTTAAACGCGCGACCTATCTATAATATTTTCCCGTCCAAACAACATTCGTCTCAGATTGTAATATTGAGCAAGAAACTAGACGTGGATGGTTTGTATTCCTGTCCAAAACAACTATAAACGCAGACATGACTAGTGTATTCATGTGTTAATTGAATGAGAAAGAGTCTGGAAGTGATGATCTGCATTCCTGTACAACTGACAAATATTATCAAACTAATGATTATTATCTGTGCATTTCGAGGCGTGGGGGGTGGGGGGAGAGGGAAGATTATTTTTGGATATTATTGGGGGTCGAGATTTCTTTCCAGGAAACATGTGGTGGGGGAGGGGGGAGGTAGGGAAGGGAGCGGGGAAAATTTGGCGGTCAAGAGTTCCAACACCCCCCCCCCTCCCCCCATAAAATTAACTCGTAGGCTTTTATCGATCTACTCACAGAAATTCAGTTTAAAATTTAGACGTCAAAGTAGTTGAAGAGACCAGGCCATGTTTTTAGTGTTAATAATTAGTTTGGACAAGAAAATTGACAATTAACGCCCAGTTTCATAGTCAATTTAAATTTAGACGAGAAAATATTAGAGCCACGTCCATATTTTTACTGTTAATAATTTGTTTGGCCAGGAATGTAGACCATTCACGTCCATGTTTTAGCAAGAATTTATAGATTGTTTCCTAGATTTTTTTTTCAATCTTGTTTTTAGTCATTTGTTTTAGACTTGTAATTTGTTTGGACAGGCATATAGATCATTCATGTCTAGATTCTTGTTCAATTTTATAAGCTGTAAAGTTTGTTGTTTGGACGGGAAAGGTGTGTAGTCAGGTCGCACTTTAAGCTCCGCCCCCAAAAGCTTGCGACCAATCAGCCCCGAGACGTGAAAAGAAGAGAGCCACGGTGGACGTGGAAGGAGCCACTGCGAATTATTTATCGCCAGGGAGGCCGGAGGACTCTCTCAAGGGGGCGGTCATAAATTTTTCACGTTCCGTCGAAGGGGGAGGTCAAAACACACTGACCAACTGGAAAAAAGTCATTTTTGGACCACAAAAATGGCACTTTCAGCAGTCAAAATTTCCAAAATCGGCTCAGCTTCTGGGACCCCCCCCCCCCATGCTGTTTACAAGGTTTTGAAACTAATAATACTATTACTGAGGTATTCAAAAAAATTTATAGAAAAGCCTTGGCACCTGGTTTCTTGGCGTCTTCTGCATTTCAGGTGCTGACTATGTTAGGATGTGGTCATACAAGCAAACAGTGTGTTCATCATACTTTTGTAGGTATCTCGACAAAAGATGGGTGTAAAATATTTTTTTGGGGGTAGTCACATCATTTTTGGACCTTGGGGTGGGGGGAATCAAGGTTTTTTCAGGTCTTGAAGGGGGAGTCATCAAAAATTAAGTGGTCACATTTTCATTTGATATACACTACGTTTACATGGCCACTTCGAAGCGCTTCAGAGGGATGCGCATCGCGTCCGTGTCGCCTCCGTGGGTCTTGTAAACACCCGTTCGTGTCGCTTTCTCTGTTTGTGGCACTTCCCCCCAATGCGCTTCACCGAGGTGGTTTGAGAGTCTGTATCGCATCGTCTTTGTGCATGTAAACACTTGTAATCGCATTGAGCCGTTGGAGAAAGCATGGTAAAGATGGCGGACACAGTTATGGCACCCACGTAATTTGTGCTGGTGCCATTCGAATTATAGGCAAATAAACTGAAAATGAGTGTGCATGACTATGAAGACTAGGAAGACTACTAAGACTACTAAGTCATAGGAAGACTACTAAGTTTTGATTACATTTGGTTAATTGGTTCTAAGTTGACCTAGTTTACTACATGCAGGGGGTAGAACAGCGTGGGACTTGCTCACTCTTCGCCAAAGGGAGGGCAAAAAGAAAGGGTTTCCCCATCGCACTGGTCGAATCGATTTCCTTAGCGGATTGGCCGTAATCGCTATCTTTCGTCTTGGAAACAGGTGCCGTTTTTTGATGCGCATTTCAAAGCGCATCGCTAAAATGCGCTTTCTTGTGGCCATGTAAACGTAGTGATTGACCGGTCCCCAAGATCCCCTGAATCAATGGAAAAAAATTAAATTGGAGCATATTGATTTCAAATGTGGAAGCTCTTCTCCAATAATGCCTCAAGTTGTTTTGGACAAAACTTAGGTGAAAACTTTCGCCATTTCTTTCGGCTTTCGACGCTCCATTATTTAAAAACTGGAGCATGTTTTTGTTTTAAAATTTGAAAGTTTTTTTTACAATGATACCTCTAGGCCTATAGTTGTTTGAAATACAACTGAGAAAAAGATTTCATTACTTTTCGCCTTTTGATAGTATATTTGAAAAAAAAATTTCTGCCTCTGACCTGCTGCCTATGCTTGCACACAAGAGTCGTCGTCGTTCATTATAGCCTAAAAGTCCAAAATGTACAATTAAGTCACCCCTCAATCGACAATGGCCAGCTGGCCTGTTTATATGCTTCTAAACTGAACTAGATTTAATTTGAAAAAAAAATATCTAAAAAAAAAACATGATTTAGTCACAATAAAATTTTTACGAAACCTACCATCCTAAAAAATTAATAAAAACAATCACCAAAATTTGTTTGACAATTTGTTGCTTCAGTGTTTACTGGAGGCTAGAAACAGGCACTAAAATAGAATAAAATGCTTCAGGTTCTGGGGCTCCGCCCCGGACCCCGCTGGGGGAGCTTACATCGCTCCCCCAGACCTACCTGCTGAGCTTAGCGGACCCCCTCAAAAGTACTTTACTGGCAGCACTACTGGCATTGTTTAGACCAGTTGGCAAAATCATAAGATGAATTGGCAAAATGAAAGTCACTCCCCCCCCCCCCCAACCAAGTACCCTTCGCTACGGCCATGTTTCTTTACACGCAGGGCTCCCACATCAAAGTTACGGGCCTGGGTCTACAACTACAACAGCGGGCATTCCCTCCCCCGACTGAAATCGTTAAAAGGTTACACTATGTTACAATATTCGTCGGCCACAATTGTGCTAACGGGTTGGTTCATTCATTAATCCTGGCTGCTTACGTTTGAAGCCTTCCGTGCCCAACAAGCTGTAAGGCTTGCACTACAGTGCTCCTGCTCCGTGCTCGTTGCCGTTGGATTGGAGTTCTTTGTTGTGAGTATTAAAAAAATTCACAATGCGTACAAAACCAGTACATTAGTCGTCAAAACACACAACACACAATTGCGAACAAAATTTTTTTTAGACCGTGTGGGTCCCTCGGATTACCGGGCCTGGGTACAGTGGGTCCGCCTGACCCCCCCCCCCCCCTCC
>JAHWFP010219889.1:0-10480 GCA_023313725.1 Lithobius niger | reverse complement strand
TAATTGTATAATTGATATTTACTATTTAAAATTGCTTCCCAGTGAAACTATCAGTAGGGTTAGAACGCGATCATGTTGTCTCCGGAGATCTGGACGGAAGTCACGTCATTATCCCCACTTCCGATCACATTATCAAAGTGGGGGTAATGACGTCACTTCCGGTTTTCGTCAATCTGGAGGAGGGTGGAAAAGTGCCTTTTTTACACTTTTTTTTCATCAATCTGGAGGAGTGTGGGAAGTGACGTCATTACCACACTTTTTCTGTATCGGCGATCTGGATGATGGAGGGAAAGTGTCTTTTGCTACTTTTTTTTCGTCAATCTGGAGGGGGGTGGGAGGTGACGTCATTACCCCCACTTTTTAGTTTTCGTTGATCTGGAGGATGGTGGGAAAGTACCTTTTGCTACTTTTTTTTCGTCAACCAGGAGAGGGGTGGGAAAGTGACGTCATTACCCCTACTTCCGGTCACATGATCAAAGTAGTGGTCACTTCCGGTTCTGGAGGAGGGTGGGAAATTGCCTTTTGCTACCTTTTTTTTCGTTTTCGTCGATCTGGAGGATGGTGGGAAAGTGTCTTTTGCTACTTTTTTTCCCATCAATCTGGAGGGGGTTGGAAAGTGGCGTCATTACACCCACTTTTTCGTTTTTTTCAATCTGGAGGATGGTGGGAAAGTGCTTTTTATACCTTTTTGTATCCTTTTGATACCTCCGTGATATCATTACCTCACTTATGACATTGCAGTGGGGCTAATGACGTCACTTCCAGTCACGTGATGAAAGTGGGGGGGTAATGACGTCACTTCCGGTTTTCATCAATCTGAATGATGGTGGGAAAGTGCTTTATGCTACCTTTTTGCATCCTTTTGTTACCTCAGAGTTATAACCCCCACTTTTGACGTAACAGTGAGGGTAATGATGTCACAGGTGGCGGGGCTACGACGTCACTTCCGGTGGCAGCATTTTGGGGGTCTCAAAACTGGAGGGGTAATGCAAATGCTTTTTGAGCTTTCACGTTAAAAAAATGACGAATTGTCAACATTACTTTTTATGACGTCAGTGGCGCATCCAGCAATTTTGTTTGGAGGGGGTAAAAAAAATATGAAAATGGATCCATAAGTCCAGGAATTTTGTTTGGAGGGGGAAAAAAATGGGAAAATAGGTCCGAAAGTTTTAACAGTTTCAGAGATTTTTCATGCATTGAAGAAGCTTAATTTAAGAAATTTTCGTAATGGCAGCAAATTCTTTACTTATTTGTTCAGCTTCGATGTAAATAATTTTTTGTAGTACTGGGGCGAGGAGGGGGGGGGGCACGAGAAGAAACACTGAGCTCGAGAACGAATTTGGGTTTTTGAGAGCATTTTAATACAAACCAACGTTACCCTTTTGGTGGCGAGAAAGAGGGGCCTTCTTATATCAGTAGAAACAAATCGATGTTCTTAAAGTTGCCCAGTTTTAATGTTAATCTCAGATTTTGGGAGGGGAAAGTGCCCCCCTTTGCCCCCCTCTGGGTGCGCCACTGTATGACGTCACTTCCGGTTATGATATCACTTCCGGTTATGACGTCACTTCCTGTGAGTTCAATACCAGATGAGGACCGGATTTCACTGACATTTTTTTTGGCTATAACTTTACAATACTAAGAGTGCCCAAAATGTGTACCCTGTAACTCCAGAGCTTCCGCACGCTGCAAATGCTTCGAGCGCTTTTAAATTGTGAGAATGACGAATTAGCAACACTGACGTTATTTAAGAATTTTTTTAATAATTTTATTGATAGGACACAGTTACTAGACAAAACTCCTAAGCTGGATAGGTTTTGCTGTATTGTCCTCTTTTCATTTTTGGTTATAATTTCCGTCTCCTTCAATCCCCCTAGAATTTGCATAATTTCCTCTTCATGATTAATTCTACCCCTCAACAATATTCCCACCAAGACTCTCAGACTGTTCACCAACACGTTCGGGTTGTTGTAATCTACTTCAACAGAAACTGATTCGTTCGGCCCCGATTCTTTCGACTCCAGTTTATCCGGCTCTAATCAGTCCGATCCTGATTCATTCATCCCCGATTCATTTGTCTCCGTTTCATCCGGTCCTGATTCATCCGACTCCGATTCTTCCAACTCCGATTCATACGACCCCACAACGTTCGACCCCGATTCTTCCAACTCCGATTCATACGACCCCACAACGTTCGACCCCGATTCTTCCAACTCCGATTCATACGACCCCACAACGTTCGACCCCGATTCTTCCAACTCAACTTCATCCGACCCCGATTCGTTAGTCTCCAATTCTTCCGACTCATCCGACCCCGATACGTTAGTCCCCGATTCGTTCGCCTCTGATTCATCGTAATCTTTTTCTTCCAGCCAATCACTTTTCTCCTTCTTTATTTCCTCCAAAATTGGTTTGATAACATGCACGTACTTGTAACCACGATTCGATTTGGGCTTTCCAAAGTAGGGGTCGTAATTTCGATTTAAGGCATTACTGTCTTTCAGAATCGAGCCATACGAGGCCAAGACTTCGGGATCGTACGTTTCGTACTGCAAGACCTTTTGATTCGGTAAACTCCACAGCTGATTTTTTTCCTCAGTACTTCTTTCCTTCCAACACTATGTCATTCTCCCATATTTTGACAGTTTTGTTACCAACCATGAGGTCTCCTGTGTCCATGTTGTACCTTAATCCAAATACATACGTAATCGTTTTCCTTCGGCATTTTGAAAAATCTATGCAAATAATATCTCGAAGTCTCCCCCAATCTGTGCCCTTCAAAAGAGCCTTTAAAGAACGAAATGATGCTAGAGGAACTCGTCTCACATCTGATGGAGGCGGCTCTGAGCTGATCCGTTTTGACGCATTTGGGGCGTCATCCTCGTGTTTCCGTTTTTCTCCTTCACGAGGGTGATACTTTCTAACGAAGCAACAATAATGGGTCACTTATCTTTTTTTTCCCATACCGGTACAAAACCGGTACAATTGAGTACAAAACCTAACGGAAACACTCAAAATATTAATGTTCTACACCATTTAATCACAAGTTGATGTTTCGGTTATGATCTACACCCTTTAATACCTTGTTTCATGAGAGTAAAGAACCTATTGGGAACCTTCAAAATACATAATGATGTAGTACATAATGATGAAGTACATAATGATGAACGTATTATGTACGTTTTAAACTTGTTCGCACCACGATCTAGATTAGTGTAGTGTAGTGTTAAACCCCCACACACGAATTAGCTAATATGGTATTAACGTGAAGTTACTCATGTGACGTTAGCGTGAAGTTGCTCATACCGCATAAGCGTGAAGTTGCTCATACAGCATTGCCATGAAATTGCTCACATGACATTAACATGAAATTGCTCACATGACATTAACGGTGAACTTGCTCATATGGTATTTGCATGAAGTTTCTCAAATGGCATTAGCGTGAAGTTGCTCATATGGCATTAGCGCAAAATTGCTTATATGACATTAACGTGAAGTGACGTGACGTGGAAGTGACGTCATTACCCCCACTTTCATCACAGTCATGACCTAAAACTGAAAAAAGGAGCAAAAGGCACTTAGCACCATCCTCCAGATTGACGAAAAAGCCGGAAGTGACATCTTACCCCATTTTGATCACGTGACCGGAAGTGACGTCATCGCCCTCCTTTTATCACGTGACCGGAAGTGGGGTGAGTATGTTTGTGTATGACCTAAACACGAAAATATGTAGCAAAAGGCATTTTCCAACCGTGACGTCATTACCCCAATTGGAGCACGTGACCGGAAGTGGGGTAATGACGTCACTTCCCACCCCCTCCTCCAGATTGAAGGTAAAAAAGTAGCAAAAGGCACTTTCCCACCATCCTCAAGATCGACGAAAAATAAAAAGGGGGGGTAATGACGTGCCTTCCCACCCCCTCCAGATTGATGAAAAAAAAGTAGCAACACTTTCCCACCATCCTCCAGATCGATGAAAACCGGAAGTGACGTCATTACCCTCACTTTGATCACGTGACCGGAAGTGGGGGTAATGACGTCACTTCCGTCCGGATCTCCGGGGACAACCCAATCGCGTTCTAACCCTGCTACTATCCACCCTGCTTGCTGAAATTCGGGAAAAGAAACTGATCTCACATAACGAAATGGCTTTCCTATGATTCTCTTTACAAACTGCGCTGGCGTTGCAAAAATAGTCAAATTAAGGGAATATGTCTTAACTGTCTTGGGATGCCCTGGGATACCCTGAAATACAAGGACTGAGTAAAAGTGTCTGCACTCTTACATCATATTGTATTAAAAATTGTTCCCCAGTGAAACTATTTACCCTGCCTGGTGAAATTCGGTCAAGGAAACTGAACTCACCTAACAAAACGGCTTTTGTATAATTCTTCACAAAAAGCGCCGGTGGTGCCAAAAGGAGTCAAATTAAGTGTTAATGATATTATCACCTTCGTATGTGGTCTGAGGTTGTAGGACTATTGAATTTACACTTTCAATAAGTGTGTAATTTGAATTATTCAGATAGTGCTGTTCGAGGATTCCCTGTGATACAAAAGACAATGCATGATTTCCTAGGGGCCAGATAGCTAAACCGGCATAAATTTGACCAACCTATCTGTTGATTAAGACAGTACTGTCTTTGGATGCCCAGGGATACAAAATATCCCAGATATGTATGCCCTGGGATGCGTAATTTCGTAAGAACCAGCTAGATTGGCGGAATTTTACGCCAGGTAAATCTAGCAGATTAAATAATTGTTGGTTCAGCTTTTCTAGTATTTGCAGTGTTTGGCTTGTTGGTGGTTGCAATGGTTGACCGTTGAGGGCAGCAGTAATAAATTTCGTATTTATTGGCAGTCTAGTTTGCACGTAAACAAAAAAAAATGGTATACCTTATGGCGGGGAATGCCTCCCATGCATTGTGCCGGTGCCTTAGTCGTATGCGCTGCAATGTAGAAGGGACGCATGTAGTGGCTGGTTGGCTGTTTAGTGAACCCATTCAACCGGTAAGTGAACGTGCCAATATGAGGACTATCCTCTGCAAATCCGGTAACATAACCGTTCTCTTCGTAACTTTTCCATACAAGCGGATAAACGTCGACTGGTTTGGAATTAGGAATTCTTCTCCGCGTATCCGGCAATTCCAGTTCCGTTTTTCCAGTTAGGATCGGAATTAATGCTTGCGGAGTTCCATCACCAACAATATTGTATCCTTTTAAAACAATGGCACCAAGCTGGTTGGTGATGTACGCATAAGTTTTGGGAAGTTTGCGTATAAAGGTGTTGCGGGATAGTGAATCAAACCCCCATAAGAGGATATTGAGCTGCATGGCATCGTGTGGCAACTTGTCCCAACTTGTCCGAGATTGGATGGATGGGTCGTTCTTGATGCCCGCCATCGTGTTGGTCCATACGTTATTCCATGAGGTACCTTTATTGTTACTGCATGTCACCTGGAATAATATAATCATTCGCAAATTAGTAAATAAACAACGTCTCCCTCCAATTGCAGCAGGACTGGTTAGAGTCCAGAAGAATTCCTTACATCCAACAAGCTTTATTATTGTAAATCATCAAAAACTCTATAAGGGTAAAGGAACCCATCATGTTTTCGCCATATAAAGTAGTGATATTAAAACAAAAATGGCTGCCACAAAGTTTGTGGTGCGAACCGTGATCACTCAAACCTAAACGACAATCACCGAAGGTTGAGTGATCAGGGTTGCGACGGCAAACTTGGTGGCAACCATTTTGGCTCCAATATCACTACTTTATTGTGTATACGTTTATTTTTATGATATCATCCCTTTTGGTTGTTTTATGGTTTTGGTAGTGAAAGTATTGGTTGTGGGCTTCTTGTGAAAATGTAATTGTAAATCGTTTTTTGAACCTCCTAAAGAAAATCTTAACTGTAGTAGGCTATATTTGATGGTCGCTAAAAATATTTCCAATAAGTGCCAGTTGCATTACATTTCATTGTAAAACAGAAACAAGTAATCGCGATAAGCTAGTTTAGTTCAGTTCATTTATTTCAGATAAGCTAAAATTACTATATAACAATTAATTTTAATTGTGAAATGGAAACAATACAAGCTTAACCGAGCTGTCAGTTTAAATGAGGTGTCAGTGTAAGGATGAGTGATTAGTGTTGGGACGAAAGCTTGGTGGATAACCAGTTTGGCTGTAATATCACATCAATAAAATCCTTAATCCAAAACCTCATAAACAACATCAGTTTTCAGGAGCAAAAATAATCCACCCAAAACCAAAACTGGTGCAAAAAACCGCCAAGTTTCCCAAAAGGATCGGCCTTTGAAGGTAGTGATATCATTCACCCAGGGAAAGGCCGCCAATGTTCAGATCACCATGCATTCGCGTGAAAACTTTCAGCTGTGTAGGCTTTCCCAATTTTTCACTAGCCATGAGCAATGAGTCTACAGGATTTAACATGGAGCCAGCGTTTCTAGCTAGCTACTAGCTAGTGAACAGCTAGTTACTAGTCAGTAACATAAAAGCAACGTTATTGACTTATCTTTCTCTCTATGAATGGTGGACACTCAGCCTTTAAATTTAAATTTTTCCTTATCCCTGCACCTTCCCCTAACATTTACCAGAATTTGAAAAAAATCTGTCGCATTGGGATTTATCCTCAACATGCCAAAAGCTTGCTTAAAGTTAAGACATGTCTGCTAGTGAGGCTGCCTTTTTATCATTAACAATCAATTTTTGAACAATTGGTTGTCTACAATGCGATGATCTATACTGTTACTTGGGAGCGATACACTAGCGTGTGTCTAGATGTAGGGCAAGAAACATGCAACCGTGCATTGTCAACATTTTCGGCACGCAAGCTATTTTTTTAATGCCGCGCAACGATACTTAAGCACACGGGAAGTAACATTATTAAACTGTTTTGTAATTGAGAACACAAATTAAACAACCAGGTTCCCAATTTAATCTGGCAATTTAAAACAAAAACAAACAAAGTGACCGACATGATTAAGGGATTTAATTCTTAAATGCAGGCTTCATGAAGCCACTTGAATTTTTCAAATGGAAAGCCATGCACAATTGATACTTTGTTGCGTGACTGCTATCGATGAAAAAGCGTATTTTTTTGCGCTAGCGCCCGATATTTTTTCAGCTTCGGAATGCAACTCGTGATTGAAAAAATGTATCCGATAAAAAAAACCACGCTCTCGTGATATTATTACTTTCAAAATAACGGTGCTCATTTTAGCCATGTTAAGGAGGCTTGATTTTACTTAAGGAAGCTACCTTTTACTAGCTTTCCATTCGTTAATTGCCGCTAAAAAAACGGTTGGTGTATTCTTAAAGTTAAAAACGTATTACGGCTTTGAGGCCGATTCAATGTATTTCCTGTATTTGTGGCCTTGGTGTCAATATTTTCGAGATAACTCGACCCGGCTATTAATGGAGGCCGTGTTTATAGAGATATGTTATAGAGATTTTGTTATGGAATAAATGTCTTTTTTCAATGGACGACGCTCAATTGCCCGTTTCTCCGTTCTGGGTTCACGCGCAATAAACCCAACAACGATCGTGCATGCAGTGATTGTTACTCATTCTGATATTTAAGTCCAAAAGGCAACGTAAATAGGTTTGCATGCGTATTATTTAAAGACCAGGCCGTAGCAAATTGCCGTGAACATTGTCCAATATTCACACCATTTATTACAGATCTCACGGTATAGCAGTGTTCTACAGTTGTTTGATCTTAGGCAAGCTTTGCCTTATACAGGGTGTCCACAAATTATTCACCCCATAAAGAAATAAAGTAAAAAAAAAAAAAAACGAAAGCAGATATTGAGATATAGTCTTTTTTTTTTTTACAAAAGTTCTGGTGGTGATGACCTCATAATAAACCTCCACATGTTATAATTAAGCATAGAATTACACATTAAGTGAACCTACAAGGTACGTTGTTTTTTTTTGTGGGGGGGGGGGGCCGGGCGAGGGAGCAAAAGGGGAGTATTCCAAGAAGCAAAATTGTCTGTCGTATTCAATGTTTAGGCCACACCTACCGAACACCGGGAAACAACCATGGGCGAAACAAAACCCCGGGCGAAGTCGGGCACAACTGCTAGTAAATAATAAAATAATAGTTATTTTTAACTCCCGTAAAGTACAAAAAGAATAATTCAAATCTGTTACACCTAGATTTTATACAATAAAGAGAAAGAATTTGATATTTACCAGTTTTAGTGCCATTTCTCACTACTAGATGCCGTTGTTAAGAAAGTGTGTTAACCAAACCGCACATATGAAGTAAGTTGCATTTTTCAGATTTGATACGTTTGTCTTTTTTTGATAAAATGTTTATTCTTTTTAGGGAAAAAACTAAAATATATACGCCTACAACTTAAGGGCGCCCGCGCACTGAGCGGCCAGGTCGTGCGGCCAGTGGTCGTGGCGGCCAAAAAACACGGCGACGTGCCGCGCGGCCACAGCCGTTTTTCATTGCTAATTCTCGATCACGTGGTGAAAAATGAACCCGGGGCAAGTATGGTCGCCCTGTGGCCACCTGCACGCCGCCCGGGATTCCAGTGGCCGCGGCGACAGGCTGGTCGCTGCGGCCAAGTGTGCATTGCTACATACACCGTAAACATTCTCGTTGGCCGCAGCGACCTGGGGCCCTAAATCAGCTAGCACACTTTGCTGCCAGCAACATACATCTGGTGAAAGAAATGGTACTGAAATTAGTACTGCTAAATTCCAAATTCTTTCTTTTTATTGTATAAAATGGTAAATGCAACGGATTTTAATTGTTCTTTTTGTACGAGTTGAATAAAACGCTTATTATTGTAATACACAAATATTAAAAAAACCTTATTTACACTGTAACTTGTAAAGAACAATTTATAATACATTTATTGACTTTTTTTGGAGTAAGGACGAAAGTGTGTGTAAACCATGCGCAATGGCTGTTTGCCGTGACGTCACAGTGAGTTAGCCAATGACGAACGAGAACAACGGCTGTTTGGCCGTCTGATTGGACTAGCCCAGTCACGTGATATGCACGTCACAGCAAACAGCCATGGCGCGTGGTATAGCTTCGGCCGTTACGAAATCAGGCAACTTACCTTGAAGAAATCCGATTTTAGTTCTACCGGCTGACTTCCAGCAACCTCCACCACTTCTCCATTAACGGTTTTAAAATCCGATATCCGATTGAGGAACGTGTATCTACACTGTATTGAGGGATTGTACTGGAGTACATGCTTGCACACAGAGGCCACTCCACGGTCAATGCACACATAGTCGTACTGAGGGTCACACTCGATTGGCACACTTGGTGTAAAAAACTTGGCAATGGTAGGATCATTGACGTCCAGGTCGGGTTGGTAACACGCTAACTTGGGAGGCGTTGCCGATGCGGAATCAGGAGATGCCACTGAGGATTTCCCTTCCGTCTTTTTCGACTGTGAAACGGCAACTGAGAGCGTGGCAGATGACGTGGATTTGTTCCAATTCGCCTTTGCACCTAGACGCAGTGACATAAACACCAAGACTCCGGCCGTGATCAAGATGCTCACAATCAACGATTTACGCTTACACTTCATTGTGATGCGGTAACACGACTCCAGTTTTTGTCACAACTTACAAACCACACTACGTTCAACAGACAGCAGATGGTTTTCAACAGATGGTTTGTCAACACAGTTTTTACTGTTTGCCTATAACTTCCGTATAAAATGTGTATGAACCAAGCGAAACAGTTCGTAAATGACAGACAGGAACAGAAAAATATAAGTGTAGTTCCTGGCTGTGTCTGTAGACGCGTTACCACTGACAATTTGGCGATGTGCTACGCACAGTCTGGCATAGGATCATCAAGCTTGGTGTTGGTAAGGGGCAGGTTATTATTTATTTCCGGGGGAGGGAGAGGGAGGGGTAAAAGGAAGTTGGGGGCATGATTTTTGGACCTTCTCGATGGCGGGTCATAAAGTTTTTCGGCCCGTGAAGGGAGGGAGGATCACACACACACAAAAAAAAGCTGATCAAACTCGAGGAAGATGTCATTTTTGGACCTCAAAAATTGTGTGGCTTCATGGGGGGGGGTCCATATCCCCATTACATAAGTTTTTATAAGATTTTGACGTCTCATCAGGTGAATAGTTATTTACACCCAGGGACGACGCTAGAATCACTTTACTGGGGAAGCGGCATTGGGGCAGCAATTTTAGCCAGGGGGGGGGGGGGGGCGGCGAACCGAAAAATGCTACTTTTGAGGTTCACCCTCCAAAAAATAAATAAAATAAAAGTAAAAATAAAACTTTTGCAATTCTTTTTCTCACACCCAACGTTCTTACCTGTTTTCTACACCATTTTTATGGAATATTTTTAAATGCAGTTGAAAAAAAAATGATTTTTCAATTCTCACAGTATAGGCTCCATTGATGTGACCTCAAGTCCTTCCTGTCGCTGTGAAAGAAACTAACGTAGTTTTCTTAATAAG
>JAHWFP010219887.1:0-26406 GCA_023313725.1 Lithobius niger | reverse complement strand
CCCCCCCCCCCCCTACTACTCTGGACAACACACCCAAAATTGTTTAAAAATGGTATAATTTTTGGTTTGTTTAAATATGGGAACCCCCAATTAAAAAACCCAAGGTAAACATTCAGTGGGCATTTTTTAAAAACAGAATTAAGGCAGTGTTTATGCACTTGATGAATGCACAGCACATGATAACAGATTTTCGTGGGATAATTCAAATTAGGTCACATCGGTGAACCTGCTCCAAAACCAACTACTAACATTGTAGGGTTAGGGAAATAGGGGCAATACAGGTGAGCCCATTCCTCCCCCCCACCCCAACCGAATTTTGGACTTAACATCTAACATTGTTGTGGTGTTGCTACGTTACCTACCCTTAACCAGAGGGAGCCACAGATCCTTTCCTTGTGCACTCTACTGTATATACGTATTGCATGTAGTGTCATGTGACTCTCCCCTTATAAGGCAGAGCTGACAATAAACTAGGCCACACTTTAACCCAGCCATGTAGAGAACTCATTCCTAGTTAAGCCTTAGGTTAGTAGGCCAGTGGCCTAATGATAGTAAAGGCCACATACGTTACAGTGGCGACGAGGCGGGATGTAATGGCTTTTTGGTAAGACCTAATAGTATTATTGGGCAAAAGAGTTTTATTAACCTTTTTCTGCGGGGAGAAGAAACACCAGTGCAGTGTCACCCGGGAACCATGGATGTAGCTTCTGGTAATCAAGATGGACATTCTGTGGGTAACGCCAGTTACAAAAGGTACTGTAAACTCGTTGATAAAACGCGATGTGCAGTGCGCCATTCTAAGCCAGTTGGTTTTAAGTTGCTTTGGGATGGGCGGCCATCGCGGGGTTAATGGATAAGTGTGTGTCATTTAGAAAACTTAGTTTGGTGGTTTAATTAATGGTTCAATTAACAACTAAGATTTTCTGTGGAAAAATTAATTAAAATATTTGGATGGTACTATAGTAAACCCTGTGTATGGTTTGAAACCCTGTGTATGGTTAAAAGATTTAAAACCCTGTGTATGGTTTAAAAAGATTTAATATGCCAAGAGTATTCCTAAAAGATTTAAATGCTGGCTATGTTTAAGATTTCTTTAAAACCCTGTGTATGGTTTAAAATGGTTGTAAGGTGTTTAGACTTACATGTTAAAAAGCTGTGTAGACTGGGTTTGAAGCTTAAACTATTTAGAATACTGAGGCTACCTTAAAAGATTTAAAACCCTGTGTATGGTTTAAAAATGATTTAATATGCCAAAAGTATTACTAGAAGATTTAATTGTTGTAAAGCCGTCAGTTGAAAGCTAGTGCGATGGAAGCTTTGTTAAAAATTACCTTTTAGTTTAAAGGCTATTTACGAAGCACTGACTTGACTTAAGGTTTATAACAACCATGTGTTATTAGCCATAGCGTTGATAAATTGACAATATCAGCGTTTGGGTTTATGGAATTGGTAGTCATTGCTTTGCAATGTGCAATTCGCCAAAATCGTAAGGGGTCTTGGTTAAGTTAGACTGGCTTGGGCCGTAAGGGGTCACGAACTTACAACTTAATTGTTGTTTAAATGACTTAATGTGTAGTCTCGGTCTAGCTTGCTTAAACGCATAATGTGCGGTAACTTATGTAACCAAAAGCCTAAGTATTGTTTGCTACTTCTATTCAAGTCTTACAGCTTGAATAAACTGTCCAACTAAGTTATTTAAACGGAGGAAGTGGAATGTTATTGCTGGAACTGTAGTTTAGATTGTTTTGAGTTTTAACTTGGAACAGTATTCCATTTTCCTGAGTATGAACAGTTTAGTAAACTCTAGTAAACTGTAAGTTGAACATTACGTTTAGTACTAGTGTTATGTTGTAGATTTCGATAACTGGTATGAACAGGTAAAATACTCAACTGGAGCAAGTAAAATTGTTTAATTGGGTGTGAGTTGGGTTTAGCTGATTTATGACGGTTTAAATTAATACTTAACAGCTAATTGTAAACAAATTATTCATTGCCTTAAGAAGTGACTTGGGCGAGGTAGTTGTGCCTCTTTTGTTTTAATAAAGTTTAACAATTTTTCAAAAGTGTTGATTGGAGAACACTGCTGTTAAAGCTGTCTGGGCCCAATTCAGAACTAATTGCTGGAAGCGTTGAAACACAGCGCTACGTTGTTGCTAGGAGTGTTTTGGTTACTTGAACACTATCAAACTTGGTACTATCGTGTAATTAAAAAACCGTTTCATTTCTAGGCTAAGGACATAGTCAGTTGTGAGATTTTGGTTAATTAAACCTTTAAAGAAAAAAAAAAAATTTTAAAACCTTTCAGGAGCATTCGTAAAAACACAGAAATATTTATAAAAATATTTATTTTTTAGGGTGGATGAGGTGGCCTACCAGGCTTAGTGCGTTGCGTAATGGTGGCTACCATGCGTAGTGCGTTGTTACAATGTTACTCTTGTAGGTTAGTTTTACCTTGGTCGTGCGACTGTTAATATTTGCTACTGGGTTATTTATTTAAACTAGCATGTTATAACTTATGGTTACAATAATTAACATTACTATTTGGAAACCTAAAACTTATGGTTAAACAAACATTGCTATTGGAAAACCTGAAACTAACGTTGTTATTGATACTACCACTAAGTCTTTATAGTATTTAATAATAAGTACTTATTGTAAATGGCCGTCCATCCCTAGCAAAAGTTAGCCCGTCGTGAAGCATCGAAAATTCGCATCAGCGGTATCGCCTACTCTTAATGCACCGTTTGGAAGTGAACTATTCCGTTGTATAGTTGTAGCTCGAGATCAATTATCCCGTTGAAAAATTCCGATAATATCCATGATCAATTTTCCTAATGGGTGGATTATATTTTCGTATGCTATACGAGCTAATTCTCAGCTACTCCGTTAAAAGGCTATGTGAAATTATTCCGAACTATTCCGTAAAAGGCTTATTCGAAATACCGTTCCTAAGAAGAAACTAAACTAATACGTTCCGAACTAAGCTACGCTAACCCGAACTATCACTTACTGAGGTTATGGCCTTATGGTTGAACTGTTTTTGTCTCTAACGTACGCTGCGACCGTAGTATTGTGCTATACCATCTATGCTAACGTCTCCGAGAAGCGGCAGTAGAAATGGGGCACTTGAATAATTAACTGAAAACGTAAACCACTTAATCGTACAGTCGTCGATTCAGTTTTAAAAATCCACTGAAAATCACCGAATACTAATCTGTGCTGTACACCGTCAAGATCGAAGTTCGAATGAAATCGTTTGAAGGAAGTTCTTAATTATTCAACGGCGGCGAGCCAATCGAGGCTTGCACCAATGAAATCGTTTGAAGGAAGGTGGGGTGATGCTCTAGTGCTAACCAATCATCTTTGTCCTACTGTTGCAATGTTTCAGATGTCCAGTTGGAGGTTGTGCCATGTGACGCCATCAGGCGGCGATTTTGAAAACCAAAACTACCGATGTTTAATGCCAACTGAGAGGTGCGAAGTCAAATCTGGGGTAAGCGTCAGCTTAGGGCGTTCGTTGAACAGCCATGAGATTTTGTCATGACTTGACCTGTTGCTGAGCAGTGCTACGGAAGTGCAAGATTAAGAAGTCATCTTTTCTAGGAAGCGAAAAGGAATATTATATTTGAACTGTTTTATATTTGAGCTGTTTTGGACTAATTAATTCTAAATTTAAATTTTATTAAGTTCAAGATATAATTATGAATGCGACTGAGTTCCCAGGATGCAGGCTAGGGTTTTGTTAGGGTGTAGGCTTGTAACTTGTTTTGTTGTTTTTGCTGTTTTTCTTTTCTCAGAATAGGTCCTGAGACGAACCATTATTCTTTTGGAGTACTGGCAAAAAAGGGAAAGACACGTTCAGCTAACGAAGATTAACTGTAATCTAATTCTGACAATTGCGCCTTCGGGGAGAAGATTAAAAATTTTAACAAAAGATCCAAAATTTTACAACAAAGATGAAATAAAACAACTATTTCCTATGAAGATGAATTTTGAAACAAAGATATTACTAAATTATAGGATTATGGATTATATAATATCGAAATGAATTTTATTGTAATTAATGTAAATTGAACAATTCAATTTATTTTTTTAGGAGGGACGACTGTGGTGTTGCTACGTTACCTACCCTTAACCAGAGGGAGCCACAAATCCTTTCCCTGTGCACTCTTCTAATTGTATATACTTATTGCATGTAGTGTCATGTGACTCTCCCCTTATAAGGCAGAGCTGACAATAAACTATGCCACACTTTAACCCAGCCATGTAGAGAACTCATTCCTAGTTAAGCCTTAGGTTAGTAGGCCAGTGGCCTAATGATAGTAAGGGCCACATACGTTACACCTACGCTGCGGTAAATTTACAGTCACGTTGGCCTAAAAATCAGAATTTTGTCTTTCATTTGTCAATGTGGGAATAAAGCACAATGCTTAGGCAGCCACTGTTCTGCTTTGTGCTTCCAAACCTGATCTTTTTAGGAGGGGGAGTGAAGATTCAGCTTTTTTGTACAGGTGCCGACATTTGCCCAGCACTTGCGATCTTTCACGAACTTTGCCTACGCCTGAGAGCATCCCAGGCAGATGCATCCACGATACTGCCACGCTATGTCCAAAACATTCTTCATTGGAATACTAAAACAAATTTGCGCTGGCTTAGGCTTAAACAGTGCACTTTACAATGGGTATTCGTTTTGGATCGGAACAACAACTACTGCAGCTGGCGCCCAGATCACCCATCACTTAATCCAGACGCTCGGTAGGTGAACTTAGAACTCTTACAAGCGCTACATACACACACCAGCTTCTACCCTACAGTCCATGGACATTTGGATGACGACCCAGTGAAGTTTTGCCTTTGGATGCACTAGGATCGTGGTGTGGTGCCTTTTATCGAGCCTTATTTATGTTTTTTGTGTTTTGTGCTTCTTTTGGGTCCCTGGTTTGGAGAGCTAACTGCACTACAAGACCTGCGTTTGTGCTTCCGTGGTAGGCTTGAAGTGTTTCTTTGTGCGGAGCATGCTTGTATGTCTGGTATTGTAGTGATGGACCATTGCCTGCAATCCAGCAAAGGGCAGGTGTATAATTACGTGCTACTACCGCCTCTTGCACGAGTGGCTACTTGAATAATTGGTGGATTCCGTGTAGCCCAAGTGCTTCGGAGCCAACTGTGGTGCTGCGAGCAGTCTACTCGTGCATTCTTATTTGCTGCTGCTTTGATTTTGTTGATATTGCTGCTCCTGGCTGTTTCGGCAGGTGTTGGTTTATTGCTCTTCTATTTTGAAAGTTCTAGGAAACTATTACGCACAATTTCAGAACACAAATACTATACAGTGGATCCCACTTATAACGAACTCTCTTATAAAGAAATCCTTGATGTAACGAAATTTATTTAAATCCCCGGCAAAAATGCATGTAAATTAGTGAACGAAAATTCGCATATAACGAATTTGCCTTTAACGAAATCCCGCAAGTAACGAACAAATTAAAACGCCGTTGAACAAAAAACAAGCATTTATAACGAACACGCCCCAAAAAAGAAATTCGTAATCAGTCGAGCAGTAACGGCAGGCAGGAACGCGATCGCCCAACTTCCCTCTTCCCTGTGTCTAAAAATAAACAGCAGTACAGCAGCCTGGCAAGAGCAAGAGCGCTTTGGTAAGAGGCGAGTCCATTTGGCGCTAGAGGTGTGGAGGGAATTGGTCGCTTACAACACGTGGCTGCCATCCCTATCGTGTACGCTGAGACTGCATTCGTCGTTCGTCATGGCGCCAAAACGAAAAGCTTTATCGTTGGAAGTTAAAATGAAAGTGTTGGCTGAAGTTGACAAAGGAAGAGTGAAGGGAGAAATTGCGAAGGAGTTCGAGATTCCAAACAGTACGTTGTCTACAATAATCAAGGATCGGCTGAAGATTGTGGAAAATTTTAACAGCGGTGCGACTACAGCCAACAGGAAGAAGCTACGTGGTTCTTTTTACTCGGACGTAGAGCAGGGGCTTTGGAAATGGTTTAAAGATGTTCGTGCAAGAAATGTGCCGGTAAGTGGCCCTATAATGAAAGTGAAAGCCGAGCAGTTGGCTGTGATCATGGGATACGAAAACTTTACAGCTAGTACAGGATGGTTGTGTCGGTTCCGGCTTCGTCATGGACTGTCTAGTCGCGCCATTGCTGGAGAAAGTGGGGCGGTGGATTTGGCCGCTACGGAATCGTGGCTTGAAAATAATTTGCCCACGTTGTTGAAGAATTATGAATTACGTGATATTTATAATGCTGATGAAACGGGGCTTTTTTTCAAAACTACTCCAGCCCGAACATTCGCAGTTAAAAATGAAAAATGCTCCGGTGGCAAGCTGAGTAAGGACAGGGTTACAGTCTTATTGTGCACAAATATGGATGGAAGTGACAAGGTAAAACCTTTAGTGATCGGGAAATCTGCTAAACCACGATGTTTCAAGGGTGTTCAGCGTTTACCGGTAGACTACAAAAGCCAGCGAAAAGCCTGGATGACTGCAGATATTTTCCAAGAATGGGTGTTGAAATTTGATGACAGAATGACGAGAGAGAAACGGAAGGTTGTCCTTCTAATTGACAACTGCGGCGCTCATAACGTCACTCCCCGTTTAAAGTCCGTAGAACTTAAGTTTTTGCCTCCGAACTGCACTTCAGTGCTCCAACCGCTTGATCAAGGAATCATCAGGTGCTTGAAGTTGCATTACCGCCACAAGCTGGTATTGAGAATATTACTCGACATTGACTTAAAACGCACCAACAAAATTGATGTCAAAATGGCTATTGACATGGTAGCTAGTGCTTGGGGAAAAGTGTCACCCCAAACAATTGCAAACTGCTGGCGCCATGCAGGCTTTACAAAAGAAAACTTGGTTGACGACAATGCTCAGGAAAATGTCGACACAGATGAAGATGATGATGAAGAAGCTTTAGCAGAACTTTGGCCTCGCCTAGGTGACTTGGTTAATGGCACAACTGTTGAAGAGTTTGTTGATGTTGATTCTGAAGTTGCAACAACACCAGAATTAACAGACGATGAAATTGCAGCCAGTGTAAAGGCAAATGATGGAGCAGCAAGTGATGAGGATGTAGCCAGTGATGAAGATGATGTTGAATTACCTGCTGTGACTACAGCCCAAGCAATTGATAGCATTAGGCTTGTAAAACGTTTTCTGGAGAGTAGAGCTGGATTACCAGCAAACACCCTTCAAGAACTCGATAAGATTGAAAATTCAATTGTTTGTGATGTTCTGAAAGTTGTAAAACAAAAGAAAATGACAGATTTTTTTGCTTGATACGCTAACTGAGCAAGGCCAAATCAATACAGCAGAGTAGGGTACTGTACTACACATGTATTCAGTACATGTATGCTTATGATGGAATGTAATAAACCATAATTGCACCGTATTTATTTATTTTTTGGTTGTAACAAAATTTTGTGGTTTTAAAGGTACGCTAATTTCGTATGATAAGATATAACCACACAGACAATATTTTTTTGGTTGTAACAAAATTTTGTGGTTTTGAAAGTAGGCTACAGTTCGTAAGATGACAGGATAAAACCATACACACTATTTTTTTTTTGGTTGTAATGAAATTTTGTGGTTTTAAAGTATGTTTCGTATAATGATGGGATGTGTTTTTTTTTTTTTGCTTTCGTTCATTTTAATACTCTGCACAATACAAAACTGGACGACACCAAATTAAAAATGAAAGAAAGCAAAAAAAAAAGGACGAAACCGAAGTAAAGCTGTAATAAACCATACTGATAGGCTACTGTATTTGTTTTAGGTTATAACGAAATTTTGTGGTTTTAAAGTAGCATTTCGTTATAAGAGGGATTCGGATATAGTGAAATCCCTGATATAACAAAATACTTGCTGGCTCCTTTGAATTTCGTTATATCAGGGATCCACTGTATCAGTATTCTGCAAATTTTTCAACGGACCGGCCACACGTCTGTCTTCATCAGGCACTATGATGGCTAAAACTTTTTTCTACGACATCAGAATCATTTATTGAACTTAGCGTTCGCGCTCACGGCTGGCGCGGCCTCCTGTATTTGTTGGGCACATTGTTGTTTCAATAATTAGACAGCAGCTCATTAAATTCTTCTCTCAGGAGAAAACGGATTCCCGGGTTTGAGGGGCCTTGCGTGTTCGTGGACGGTGTGCTTGCGGTGGTAAAAAGGAGTGAGCTGGAGAAGATTAAAGAAAAAGTCAACACCTGGCATGAGTTTCTGGTTTTCACCGTGGAAGAGGAAGAAAAGGGTTCCCTCTCGTTTCTGGATGTCAACATTAAGAGACAAAGAGGAGGTCGTCTTGTGTATCAGCCCTTCACGATGGAGATGGCGACCAATCGTGGGCCACTCAATAGGGCAATTAAAGGCAATAGCACAGAATGAATTTCACCGAATAGTACGACACTCATCCAACATCGAAATAGCACAGCCGCACCTGTATTACACCAAAGGAAGATTCATTCAGCTCGGATACCAACCGGGGCTTCTGTACAAAATGATAAAGAAAGCAGTAAAAACCCGACACGACAGAAAGGATTTGGCAGCACCAAGAGAAAGTGAAGGTGAAAAGAAGAGAGTAAGTCTGACATTATCTAAAAGGAACGAGTGAGAAAATAACGAGATTTTGAAAGAAAGAGGATTTAACGCCTACCTCAGGAATGAAAGCAATCTAAAAGATGAGCTACTGAAGAAAAGAAGGAAAGCGTGTGGAGGAGAAAATGCAGGCCAAAGTGATGTTCTCTCCAAGAATCAGAATACTAGGGAGGGTGTTCATCGAGTTCCATGTGATGGGTGCGATGCAGTTTACATTGGTGAGACGAGAAAAGGAGCCCACACGAGGGTAAACAGCATATGGATGACACATGAAGTAAATGAAAACAGCATCGCCACCCACCACATGGAGACAAAGCATAAAATCGGATGGGAAAGAACTACCACGTTGCTTAAACCTAATGTTCTTTTTAATAGACACCTTCGTGGGCAGGAATCACTGGCAATCCAACAGCACATGAAAAATAACGCAACACTCATGAACACGCGAGGCCCCTCAAACCCGGGAATCCGTTTTCTCCTGAGAGAAGAATTTAACGAGCTGCTGTACAATTGTTGGAACAACAACGTGCCCAACAAATTCGGGAGGCCGCGCCAGCCGCGAACGCTAAGTTCAATAAGTGATTCTAATATCGTAGAAAAAAGTTTTAGCAATCATAGTGCCTGATGAAGACGACGTGTGGCCGGTCTGTCGAAAATTTGCAGAATACTGGTATAGTATTTGTGTTCTGAAATTGTGCGTACCGTAATAGTTTCCTAGAACTTTCAAAATTTAAAATGAACTTTCAGAGTAATAATCGCTACCGTATTTTCATTGCTCTTCTACATACGTGATTGTCCCTTGATGCGTTTTATGTTGTATTCCAATTATTTTTTTAATTTTATTTAATTAATTTTTTCTCTCTGCTCTTTTGTGTTTTGCAGGCATTTTTCCTTCTGCTGGAGTGGTTAATAATTTTTTTTTTGCGGTTTCATTTTTCTCAGTGTTTTGAAGGCGATTCTGGACTGGCGCTGTCATCTGTTCTCCCCCTCCCTTTGATTCTGTTTACTTCCTTTGGAGGCCCTTGATTCGTGATTCTCATTTGGGGGCCCTCCTGAACCTGCCGCGCAGTTGCACGACTCCCGTCCAGCACCCAAGCACCCACTTGATTTCATTGCTGCTGCGCACTGGCTGCAGGTAGCAGCGCTGCCTCACCCAGCCTGCTCTTATCTGAACCGTGGCCACTGGGGTGGGGGCACTTGGCACTGCTGGACAAGAGCACTTTGTAAGGGGCAACTCCAGGTCTGCCATTTTTAATAACGTAATTTTAATTTTCCGTTACGCGTAATAAAATATTTTGGCTTTTATTCCCTTGCATTGGTGTTCTTAATGCCACTGCGTAAATTGTGAACCAATGCTTACTTGCTTGCATTGGGGATAGCTTTGGACAGTAACAGAAGAACCCCTCCCCACTTCGTTGGGGGGGATAAAATGTTGATTGTGTAAGGTCTCCTTTTGCTGTGTCTACACTATCGTGCGACGTCACTTATGATGGCTTAGTGCTGCTTACATATTTACTTGCTTTCGCCCTCCCACCCATCCAGGATGCAGCACCCCTGACGTGGGCCGGTGTGAGGGAGCGGTTTTCTTCTGCCAATGGGTTCCGGGGTCCTGAACTTCCCGCACAATTGCACGACCCCCGTCCGGCCTCCAAGCACCCATTTGACTTCATTGCTCCTGTGCACTGGATGCAGGTAGCAGCGCTGCCTCACCCAGTCTGCTCTTATCTGGACCGTGGCCACTGGGGTGGGGGCACTTGGCCCCGCTGGACAAGGGCACTTTGTACGGGGCAACCCCAGGTCCACCATTTTTAATGTACTGTGTATTATAAGTTAGTGTATGATTTTCGCTGTTGGCTTATTTTCGATTTTCCTTAATATTATTTCCAGCGATTTATGTCTATTTATTATAAGTTATGCATAATAAAGTATTTTGGCTTTTATTCCCTTGTTTCGATGTTTTTTATTTACATAAACTGCATAAACTTTTCTTAGAGACAATATGTCCAATTCGATTAACACTTATTTTCAAAAAAGTCAAATATTTGATCACAACAAGTATCAGACTTTTTGAAAATAAGTGTTAATCGAATTGGACATACTGTCTCTAATAATATTGTACACTTTCATCGCAAAGACCTTCATCGTATATTCACTATTTATTTGTGGCACAAATTATTTTTTCCCTGTCTTTATTTGTGCGACGGAAATAGAGTTTGCCTGTCATCGTAAATAACAAGCTACTCTACATTTTTTTGTACCTGTCTGGATCCAAGTAATCACAGTGAACTTGACAGATTTTTTGTTGTCGACACATTAATTATGATTCTAATCAATTCCTGCCACAAGGTTTAATTACCAAAAATAGCACCCTCAAAAAATTTGCCTTACCTTTGTACTGCACTTTTCACATATATTTCTTTTGCATAATCGGCATTTCTGACCCCATTGGCCAAAAAATGAAAACTTGACTTTTCTACATGTGAAGCAAAGCTGCCAAGAAAAAAAAAACGAAAAGTTGTTATATGATACATTTATTATGCAGTAAAAATTATGAAGAATGTGTGGTGCCATCTGAAAATAGAACGTTTTTAAACAGAAAGGATGAAATATCAGCAAAAGCTTGAATTTCTATAGGTTGCGTACATTTTGCCACTTAAAAGATTACAGCTTGTCAGTACTGACTGTGGTGTTAGCCGGTACAGCTAAGGACTGGCGCACCACAGGTATATATATATTTCGTGGTGGAAACACCCCTGTATTGAGTGGCTTAGGCCACCCGTCATTGTATGTTGTATCATGTGATCCTTTGTCACATGATACCCTAAGAATAAATATAGGTAGCGCTCAGATTGAGACTTGCTGCTGAACATGTTAAACTGACCTAACGCGGTTACATCAGTTGTAGTTTCCCATACGTTACAATTTGGCGATGAGGGTGGAAAGAGTTTTCTTAACTCACCACTGTGGTTCAAACAAGACTCCACCTAAAGTTGCAAGCACAGCAAAGAGGCATGCACAGCAAAACAAAACAAAAAACATGCAAACCAACGAAACCTGGCTTTTCGACAAGTTCAGTTTGTCTGGAGTGCGTCGAGTCCGCTACTGCAGCGCACTGTCAAACAACCCGAAGTCGAAAGCGAATCCGAATTCGAAAGTGAAACAGAGACTTCTGGGCAAAGAGTGGGCATCGCACCAAAGGGGACTGACTTAATCGAACGTTTATCCGCCGAAGGAGGACACAGAGAAATCAAGGGCGGGAAATCATCGCAATCCGCGAAACCAGACGAAACAGGACGATTAGCAGATGAAACAGGACTTTTATTGGCAAAGCCCGAAACCACAAGAAAACTTGCGACACCGCTGGAGATGACGTAATGGGACCAACATTTGCTGACGGAACAAAACTCGTGCAAGTGCAAGATATAAAGAAGAGTATTGAATGTTGAAGCCTTTGATGTATAGGGTTTGGATTATTATAGTTGTTATTTTTATAATTGTTAGAGTATTTTATATATCATACCAAAACCCTATAAGGGTAAAAGGACCCATCAAGTTTGGCCATAGAAAGTAGGGATATCAGAGCCAAAATGGCTGCCACCGAGTTTGTGGTCCGAACCGTAAGCCATCTATTGGAGTCAAGCGTAAACTGAATGTCAATTTTCAAACATATCTGATGCATAAATTATTTTATCTGAGTGGAATTAGCTAGTAATAAGTAGTAGTAGTAGTAGCTGGCATGAAATCAACGATGTTGACGTACCTTTTTCGTATTAAAATTCTGTATGCACAGCTCTGAAACAGGACTTTCTGTTGTCTACTCAGTATATCCCGTCGATCTATACAATTTCCAAAGCTTTCTGTCGTCAAGGGCAGATCCAAGGGAGGGGCCGAGAGAGCTGCGGCCCCCTCTAAGGCAAATAAACTAAGAAAAAATGCCGAAATTGTTGCGGAAAAGCAAATTAATTACAAAAAGTGCGCGAAAACATGGAAAAATCACCCTGCGGCCCCCTCCAAGGATCCGCCCTTGTCTGTCGCATTATTATTTAGTATTGAATACCAGAAAACACGGGTTTAATGTCTCGGGTAAGAGAAGCAGTTGCTAGCTTTCGCCCAAACACTGATGATGAACAACAACAACAATTGCACAACAACAATCAGGCGGCAATAATTAGACACCATGAATCCAACAATCTGATCTTGATGGGCGAAGTGCTATCACGCTTCTAGATATATAGGTACATTATTTAATTGTTACAGAAATGTTATATTTGCACTTGTTTGATAAGGGGGAAGATTGTGGCGTTAGCCAGTACTGGCGCACCACACAGATATATATATCCACCCAAACCCAAAACTGGTAGAAAAACCCGCCAAGTTTCCAAAAACGATCAGCCTTTGAAGGTAGTGATATCATTCCACCAGGGAAAGGCCGCCAAGGTTAATCCTATTAGCCAAGTTAATCGCACCCACTTATAGTTCGAAAGTTAAATGAAAACTAGAAGATTGCCACTAGCGGTAACAATCTTCAAGTTTTCATTTAACGTCCAAAGTATTATTCGGTGTGATTAACTTGGCTAATAGGATTAACCTAGGCGGTCTTTCCCTGGTGGAATGATATCACTACCTTCAAAGGGCAATCGTTTTTGGAAACTTGGCGGGTTTTTCTACCAGTTTTGGTTTTGGGTGGATATCACAACTTTCATAGGACTGTGAACGTACATAAGGTTACACCGTCTGTTTAAGAAGCTTCAATCCCATTTTTGTGCACACTGACTAACAATTGCTAATATTGTTCGCTTCGCTCACTCAACCAGCGCATCACCTTCAGTTGTTTTGTTTAGCCCTTCACCTTCCCCTTAATTTTTCAAGATTTCGTTCACAATTAGTCATGCCCCCGAAGGTCGTGGTTACTAAAACAGCAGAATGCGAAGCAATTTATTTTTGGGTTATTAACAAAAACCCATTAGCTCGTGTATGCTCGTATTGTTGCGTAACCATCATCTAACGGTGCATCCCTTTATTCTTACGCAATCCACGGCAACGTTAATGTTTCTTTATTTTATCCTTCGTTACAGTTCAGTTTTTAGTTCGTCCAGGTTTTTACAATAAATCTAAGGACCAGTCTTGATTGTTCAAGCCATTGTTGCGTAAAATCTTTGGTTGCAACTTGGAAAAGAAACGAAATTTAAATTCGCCCGTGGCGAATTTCAAAACCCTCCCACGCATTTGTCCTCACCCCTACAACCCCCAAACCAACAAAAGGACCATCCTCAGATCACTATGCATCCGTGTGCAAAAGTTCAGGTACGTAGGCCTTCTCAATTTTGCGCTAGCCATGAGCAAAAAGTCTATGGGATTTAACATGGGAAAAATCTTATTAGCTAGCTAGCTAGACAGTAACATAAAAACAACGTTATTGACGCATATTTTTCTCTATGATTGGTGGACACTCATCCTTTAAATTTCAGTTTTTCTTAATCTCTGACCCTTCCCCTTACATTTTCCACAATTTGAAACATTTCTGTCGCATTAGGATTTATCCTCAACATGCCAAAATATGCTTTCAATTGCTTACAGTTAACAGACACATGTTTTTTTTTAGATTGGAAGAATACACTAACACCACCTCGAACTATTAGCTAAGTAGTTCAGCTTGAATTTTCGGGGATTTTCCTGTCCCCTTCTTCTGAAGCACGCTTGACGTACGTTGCCTTCTCTTTTACATGCTGCAGTTTGGTTGTCACTACGGTTACGCCTATCTCTTCGGCTAACCACTGATCTCTATGTTTCGCACTGGACTGCTCCCTACTCGTTTCTCCTTTCGGCGCTGTCTGTGTTGGTTGAGGTATTCAATTGCTGCCGTTTTTGAATACCTCAACCAAGATAAGACAACCTTCCTAAAAAGAGGGTTCCCCGCCAAGTTAATAAACCAAGAAATTAAAAAGCGTGGGCCTCAGTTAACAACAATAATCAAATAGAACCAAATTTGAAGAAGGACAAACCTGTAGAATATATTACCTACCTGCCAGAGATCAGTGACCCAGTGCAGA
This sequence comes from Lithobius niger, assembly GCA_023313725.1. Lineage (NCBI taxonomy): Eukaryota > Metazoa > Arthropoda > Chilopoda > Lithobiomorpha > Lithobiidae > Lithobius > Lithobius niger. The sequence goes on along the minus strand of JAHWFP010219887.1, from coordinate 11,737 downwards.
AAACTCTCAGCCAACAAGACATCTCATGCCATCTCAGATACCCACCTAACCTAAAGAAAATGTTAAAAACACGCAAATCCAACAAGCCTGTATACTTACCAACTGCACTACAGGAAGTCCTCCCACACCACACACCCTCCCCCACCAAGAGATCACAAAGCCACCTAATCGCAGGTATCCCACGCGTAACAAAAACAAGAACAGACCAAACGCAGAAAACAGCATTCCCCCAATCCCTCCCCCACCCCTCCTCCCCCACCCCCAATTCCCGTCAGCTTACCACCAACGAATATTATTACGGCGAGAAAAAGTGGTTTACTCAGTACCATGTGAATCGTGTGATTACGTTTATATAGGAGAAACTAAAAGACAACTCGAGGAAAGACTAAAAGAGCACATCGGGGACACCAAACGGGGAGAGAAGTTTAATGGCATAGCACAACATCACAAGAAATTCAAGCACGAAATCAATTGGAAGGGAGCAAGTTTTATTTAGATCCAACACCATGCAAGAAGCTCACTTAAGAGCACTCGAGTCACTAGCCATTAAGAGATTCTCTCTCCATGGGGTGCCCCTGATGAACCTTACAGATCCAACTTACGACTATATCAATTGCCTGATCAGTCATAGGGATAAAACCAGACTGGATCAAAGTTGCAAACTGCTCGGACAACATTCCACAACACAGATAGCGCCGAAAGGAGAAACGAGTAGGAAGCAGTCCAGTGCAAAACATAGAGATCAGTGGTTAGCCGAAGAGATAGGCCTAACCGTAGCGACAACCAAACTGCAGCATGTAAAAGAGAAGTCAACGCACGTCAAGCGTGCTTCAGAAGAAGGGGACAGGAAAATCCCCGAAAATTCAAGCTGAACTACTTAGCTAATAGTTCGAGGTGGTGTTAGTGTACTCTTCCATTCTAAAATGTCCGAAATTCACCACTGTTATCGGCGTCGCATGCCAGTATGCAAGACACATGTCTGCTAGTGAGCCGCCTTTTTATCATTAACAATCAATTTTTAACAATCGGATGTCTACAATGGGATGATCTACTGTTACTTGGTGGCGACACACTAGCGTGTTTCTAGACTGTATGGTGGAAACACCCCTGTATTGAGTAGCTTAGGCCACCCGTCATTGTACATTGTATTATGTGACCCTCCACATGATACCCTAAAGTTATAAATAGCAAATTGAGACTTGCTGCTAAACATGTTTAACTGACCTAACATGGTAGCCTCAAATGTACATAGTTTCCCATATGTTACAATGACACTGTCAGGCAGCATTTTTGCTCCTGTTTACAGGTTAGCCTGTAACAAATTTAGTAATTTTGCACTGAAAAACTTAATACCAGCATAAAAGAAACAGGGTTTCACAGGATGTACATTTTAAGGGTTTAAATGGTACAAACATTTTTAAATACTTTAGAGCTTGGTTCATGTGTGGTTAAAGGATTACTACAGTGGAAAAAAATAGCTACTTATTAAAATACAGGAAACACGTTTATCATCTCCAAGAACATTGCCACAACAGTGCACTTACATTTTCGAGGAAGAAAACACCGTTCTTCTTCTTCAAAATACAATAGCGTGTTTCGGCAAAAACTGCCGTAACGAAGACGAACTTCCGGAAGTTCCGGTCAACCATTACACCTGTACAAACATATTTTACTTCATTTTATTTGGGCACAAAGCCACCCAACTTAGTTGTGTTTTAAATTTTAGGGGAAAGGTGTCTGCTAATGCCAAGGCCTTTCCTATATACATGTTTGAAGTTATTAATCTAAATAATTAATTAATTAATTTCAAAACTAATTTCATAACTAATTAATTTCAAAATGCACACAATTCAAAGTGTTTGTTGTGTTTCTATCACAACCAAACAGTATTATTAGCTTCACTAGCACCTTAAAATTAATTTAAATGCATTCTAGCATTAACTGGTTTATTCCCCAAAACTTAATCTGAACATTTGCACTTTATTTTTATTTAGCCTTTTTATTACAGATCGCTACTTTCGTCCAGGCATATTTACCGGTAAAAATACCGTTAACTTTTATGTTTAAACATTTTGCTTCTAACACCACAAAACCTGACAGTGACTCGACTCCAAAACTATATTAATAAACAAAAACGGAACGTTAAATGTTTAGAGTAAGGATCTAAAAGTCAAAACCTAGAAGGAACACGGACAAGCTTTGACAGTCAGGGTCTAGGTGTAAAATTTGTCAGTAAGAGGCTGGAAAGCATTAGACCCTTACTACCCGGTGGTTAGATTAGTTCTAGTCTCTTCGGACTGAACGTGTGTATGAACGGTTGTAGCAGGTTTTCTTTGTTCTTACAATATTGTTTTGGAACTTGAGTAACACAATTTTCTTGTGAAGTTTGGCATTTTGTCTTTTGATGCTTTAGAATTTTTATTATATTTCGTAGATTTATGGTAGAGGATTACCATAATGCTGTCTGCTACGAATATGATGGCATATTACTAAATTGAAAAATAATTTTCAACGTAAAGCAAAGCAGGAAACGTATAACCATACTACCACTTGATCATCACATGGGTCATTGTAGGATGATTTCCAGTTTTTCGTGAAAATGTATTTATTGTTGACCACCGGGTAGTAAGGGTCTAATGCTTTCCAGCCTTTACTGACAAAATTTTACAGCTAGACCCTGACTGTCAAAGCTTGTCCGTGTTCCTTCTAGGTTTTGACTTTTAGATCCTTACTCTAAACATTTAACGTTCCGTTTTTGTTTATTAATTCGTGTTACTTTTAGAATTGCAGCTAAACTGTAAAACAGTGCAGTTGACGGTCAAAGCTGATAGTTTAACACAAGAGACCCTAGGCTGACCCTTACTAATCTGGCTATCGCCAATGGTAACAATAGAAACAAATCCTTTAATCTTCAGTCTATGTCTCGCAGCTGGCGTTTGCTAATTGGTATTGTTGCATAATAACAATGTTTAAAACAATGTAAAACAATCAATCTGGTGGTTTAGAGCTCCGTAACCCCTGAACCACTTGACCAATTAGAAAAGGCCTTGTGAAAAGGGCACATCTACAGAGCAATACCTGTAAAATGAGCTAAGAACCAGCTTTATTGGACAAATGGTTTGACCTGTAGAGAGGACAGACGAAAGTATCCCCAGAACAACAACAACAAGAAGAAGTTGAACAAGAAGTTGTCTATTTGGCCCCTGTCTGCATCTCGGGTTTGGCTGGACCGAATTTCACAATTTTTGGACTGCAGACAGGCCTTTACTAGTCAAGGCTAGACTCCAAATTTGGTTTAAATATGTTTACTTTTGACGGAGTTATACGCTCTCAAAGTTGAGAGTTTAACACAGAGGTCCTAGGTCGACCCTTACTAACACTGGCGATATGGCTTCTTCAATCATGCATAATTATCAAAATTCGCAATTGTTAAATATCTGAATTCAATCTGATAACCAAAAACTGTTAACTTAAACAAGGCTTTTCACTTTTTAAACTACTTGAATTGCACCATTTTTTGCCTGCCCTGTCTCCTTCAAACTGCTCCTACAGTTCGAACGGCTCTAAGACAATCAGAATGCAGCATTCCCTTGCTTAAAGCATCTCAGCCAATCAAGAGAATCCAACCCTGCTCTATAAAACCAGGTTGGCACTATGCCTCCTGAGCATAGCTCACAGTCACTACTCCGGTCGGGAGATGGATAGTTCTGTCCGAATGTTGCCAGGCCAGGCAAACGTAGTAGTATTCTAAAAACTAGTTTAAAATTTAACAGTAATTATTTAGGTTCTCAATTCTAAATTCTTAGACTTTAAACTTTAAATTTGACAGTTGTCTTTGTAAATTCATGGGGACATAAGATTTTCGACCTTCAGGACTTAGTCTGCCGATGAACTTAAGGCTTTAAGGTCCCTCCCAAAAAACCGGCTTTCTTGTTTATTTAAAAAAAATCTAACCATTTGATTCTCTGAAACTTTCTGCAGTTGCTAATGAAGCATAGTCCTTCAGTGGTGGATCCTAGCATTACCTATAGTTTGGAAAGGGAAAATTGATTACTAATTGTACTGTGTGGTCCAGTTCAGTACTGCTTGTTTTTACTGATGTATGCTCAGAGTTCTTTAGTTAGAACACAACTCATATCTAATCAAAATTCATTGATGTAACTTCAAAGTGGAGTTGCATACAGAACCGCAACGGAATTTTAGAATGGTTTTATTTTAAAACAAGTAAAAGATATAATTGTTTATTTCTTGCTTGTCATTTATTAAACCAAGAGTTCATTTGACTTCGTTTCCACGATTGATGATTAGCTGACTTAAAATGTTAGACCGTTAAAAATTTTAGACTATAATAGTTAGCAATTTAGGCCTCACCGTGGTGGCAATGACCAACGATTTAATTACTTAAAAAAAACTAAATAGGCTAAGATACCCTATTCCTCCATCGGGCCAGTAGATCGACCTACATTTTCTACAAGTCCACACATCGCAATCCAAAGTAACTTAAACCTCCCTAACTGCAAACCAGATGTCCGGGCTGCCCATAAGCACCTCCCGTCGTAGCATCTGCCGTTACACAATACCCCACGCCCTCCCTGCCAACACAAAAGTATAAAGTTCAAAATATTTATTTATTTAAATAACAATCCAATCCATTAAATTGGCTAGTTAAACCTTCGCAAATTAAAGGTTGTTATTGAGTTCCAACTGTAACGGCGGACGCTACGACGGCTTAGGTGCTTGTAACGCCCCCGGTTTCCCTGGTGTACGTGGAGTTTCAGCTTGAGGTTAATCGGTGTTAATGACGACTTTTTACGTTATTCAACACAGCATGGACACTGTCCCAGCATGGGGGATGAAGCGCCGGTCCTAATTAAAGGGGCCTAACCTTAAACTGTCGGTATCGCTGCCACCAACGGTGGATTTACCTGTTTAACTAGCTAAAATCTAAAAATGGGCTACATATTTAATTTTACACTAAAATACAATTAATCAAGTCTAGCAAACGACTGAAGCTTAAAACTCCTGGTTTTATTTTTTGCGACAGAGAATGAAAACACTTTTACATTATAGTTTGCTTCGAAAGCTTTTGAATACCAATTATTTAAATAGGCAACAAGTTTACATTTACAAAAAGTAGCAAGTTCGGAATATACAAATTAGTAATTCACAAAATCAGACAAACACACTTGGTTTGAATAAAGTTTTAAATTTTCACATTAGAAAAAGTAATTCATGAGTGCTCCCGGAGACACCCGCAAGACTTGACAGCCGCAACTGATTAAAGTCTATCTGACAGTATGTTTCTTATGATCAACCGTCCACAGTTATGTTTCTAAGTTTTCCAAGTACAAAAAGATCAACCTTCCTTAGTTCCCTCGAGAACTGTTCTAAGTAATAAATAGCCCGGCAATTTTACACTTAGGCATCAGTTTGTTTCAATTTGACTTCCACAAAGATCAAACCGTCATTTAGTTTAGATTAAAAATCCATTTAAAATAAACTGGAAAAATTTGGTTTTTAGAAAGAGAACCACTCTGACGTTATGGGGAGAGGAAACCTAAGATGCCGCTACAGGCGTCTCCACCATAATATTCTCCAGCTAGAGAGTTAAGTTAAGTTTTAAACTAAAATTTAGAATATGGGGGTCCTAAACTGAACTTTCAAAAGCTAAACTATAACATACGAACCACCACCATCGTGCCCGGCATGGCATTCTCCGGACATGGCGTCTCCACTCCCGACTGGCGTGACCGGTCTCTAGCTTGAGATCTGTGAGCTGTGCTGTGGATGCTTTGGGCTGGGGGGTTTTATGCTGGAGAGGGGGGAAAGCGCGGACGTCGAGGATAGCTGCGGGGGTCTGATTGGCTGAGGGCCTCGAGAACAATGGAAAGTGGGAGGAGAAGTCGGATGAACAAAGGGACTGGGTGCAGAGCCGTTTGAAGGAGTAGGAACATGTAAAACGGAAAAAGATAGGCCTGTTTTGAGTTTCACTCAATTGAACTTTCGGAAATGGGCCTTTACTTTGTATTATTGGCTACGGATTGAATATTTACATGATTGCAACATGATTAGGATCTTGTTAAAGCTTATTACTTGGCTTTGGGTAATGTCTAGAACATTACTATTAAATTAAACAAGCTTTAACGGTAAACTGTAGTGTTAAACACCACAACTAGTTTTGGCTGGGGAGGGGGGCAAAAATGGGGAATTCGAAGTTTTTGCACAGTTGGACTTTCGGATTTGGCTTGAACAGATCTTTTTAAGAATTCTTTTAGTGTTTAATAGTAGATCAAGCTATTTGCAGATTTCGGTAGGTCACAGTCAGGTCCAGAGGAGAACTAAAATAAACATATATACACTGAAAAATTCGTGTCCGGTAGAATGCCAGGTCGTAAGACGTTTATACGTTTGGACATATGGTAGCGTTTCTGGGGGTAAAAGAATATAAATAAAGTATAAATGCGGTTACATAAACTAGCTTAGTTGAATGCTATAACGCATTAAGTTACTGGGAACATTTAACGTTTGACATTTTAAAGTTAAATTCGATCGTTGTGGAAATTTTTCATAGGGATTGCGGCCGACAAACACAATAAAAAATATCACACTTCAAAATGGATGTCTGTACATAAATCCTCGTACAATACACTAAGCTATTATGTTCGGGCTTTTTGCCCTAAAAGAAAAGGAATAAAATACGAATACAAAAATACAGAGTTCAGCAATGGCGGCCATGATGAAAGTGCGATGTAGTCGGTTTTGGTCAATCTTCAAATGTAGTTTTAATGGTCTTCAAGGAAGAAGGTTCAAAATTGGGCTTCCCCAAGAGTCTTGTATTTTGACAGGCTATTAAATGTCGAAGAGTTTGTGGAAATCGGACCATTATTGCGAAAACGGCCAAATATGCCTAGGCGAGGCATTTGGGTGCCTCGAGAAAAAAAATTTCATTTTTGGAAAAACAGGCGTTTTTCGGTGGCGCTCGTTTACACAACCTAATGTTGTTATTTTAATGCTTCGGATAACATTTGATGGGTATCTTTAATGTGGAATTGGAGAGGCTATTTTTGGTATTTTATTTTAGGAGGTATTATGTGGGTTCTTTCACATATTCATGATTTATATTACGTAGTGTTTGTTTAACAATTCATTTGTGTTGTAACCCAACCATCAATTTTTATTTCCATCCACAGTGTATATTTTGATAGTACGCAATGAGCTAATATAACCACTTTTAAGTACCCCATTCGAATATCATAAAACATCAGAGTTAATTAAATTTTGTACAGCTTGAATTGGCTTAGGGCTCGTTTACGCAACGACAGTTTTCTCGCTCACTAGCTTTTACTTGACCAATACTAAATCTGATGGCTGCTTCTCGCCTTTACCGGAGTATGTGGCTTTCGAGTTGTCTATGCGTATTAGTAACCATGGCAACGACGCAGACTCAAATCTTCTCCTCGTCCATCGTGACACGGCGTACGATGCTTGCAACATTTGAGCGTCGATTTATGACAACAAAAAAACAATTTTGCTGCTGTACAAGACGACGAACTGTTTTTTTTCGATGGTTTGTCTTCGATTCGATAGCCACGAAATGGATGCCATGTTGGATTTTGAATTCTCGCTGGGAGAAGCTATTTATTCTACCGAAGTTTGTTCATTGCTAGAAGCTGTACTTTGAGGGAGAATAGCAAATTTTGGAAATAGCGTGAAATTACAACAATCTTGTCGCAATGTTTAAAATTACTGTAGCGCTTTGTTCTTTATCCGTGTTGTTATTTATAGTACATACAATTTGTTATCTATTACCGCATTCATTTAATTAGTAGCAACGGGAAACTAATCATAAATAAATAACGGTTGACTAGCAAATAGTTTTTGGCGAGCGAGAAGCTCTTGTTGCATAAACGCACCCTTATTGTATTTGGGTTTGCTGAACCATATCAAACCCTTGCAATTGCACTGGAGACATTAAATCTAGATACACGCTAGTGTGTCGTCGCCAAGTAGAAGTTTTATTGTTGTTGGAGTTTAATTGTTAGAGCGTAATTGTTAGAGTGTACTTGTTGTCAGATGGCGGCTCACTAGCAGACTGTGTCTTTTAACCGAAACCAACTTATACGTGATTTCAGCATACTGGTGTAAATTCCCCATGTGGTAGAAATCTTTGCAAATCGTTTAAATCAGGTGTCTTGGGTCCAGTAACAAAGAAAAACTCAACACGAAAATGTGGGAACGTGTCCTTCATGGAGAGAAAGTGTCCTCAATAAAGTTGATTTGTATTACTGGTGACTAGTAACTAGTAAATAGTAAATAGTTCGCAGGCTCCAATGTTAATTCTCATAGGGTATAACGACACGTCTACAGCTGATTAAGGTAAGTTGCCAGATCTAAATTTCGGCAGACAGGTAAAGCATCATATGGGGAAGTGCCTTTTTCTAAAATGGGGGTTGCAGCTAGAAGCATGTGGTCCTGAAGTGGCTCGTAAGGGCAAAATTATTGTTGTAACCATTATTTGTATTGTCATCCAACAGTAGATTATAACATGCTCAAGTGTTACACGCTTATCGTTTCAGTACCTAATTGTAAAAATTCATTGTTGTTGCAAATAGGTGGTTCACTAAGAGACGGAGTATCTTTTATTGCAAAGGTTTGGTTGTTTTTTTCCCCCTCCAAATCCAAATCGTTTTTTTTTTTTTTTACGGTACGCGAATTCAAAATGAATTAGCTGCCCCACCACCCGAATAAATTTCTCATTACTGGTTCAATAAGACACAGGGTATCTTTTATTCCGTAGGAATTGATTAGGTCCTTGCAATTACCATACTGTTATGCTTGTTATTAATTTATTTGGAATGACAACAGCAAATGTTAAAATTATGAATGAGAACATTCATACAATAAAATACCTCCAGATAAAAAAGGTAGGAGTAACAATTACACCATGGGATTTTTTGTACATTCACAGGCCTATGAAAGTCGTGATTATCCACCCAAAACCAAAACTGGTAAGAGAAGCCGCCAAGTTTACTAAAAAGGTCGGCCTTTCAAAGTAGTGATATCATTCAACCAGGGAAAGGCCGCCAAGGTTAATCCTATTAGCCAAGTTAATCGCACCGAATAATACTTTGGACATTAAATGAAAACTTGAAGATTGCTACCACTAGTAGCAATCTTCTAGTTTTCATTCAACCTTCGAACTATTAGTAGGTGCAATTAACTTGGCTAATAGGATTAATCTTGGCGGCCTTTCCCTGGTTGAATGATATCACTACTTTGAAAGGCCGACCCTTTTTGTAAACTTGGCGGCTTCTCTTACCAGTTTTGGTTTTGGGTGGATTAGGTTTACTACAATTTGAACCATACCATTTTAAAGATACATTATTTTTGGTGCCTTGTCTACTTCTCGCATGATAGTTAAACCATTCTGATCATACGCAATATCAATTAATACTTTAGCCACAAATAAATGGTTTTCACGCTCGATAAACATAGCATTACTAAACAGTTAATTTTGTGTTGCAAATCATGATGGTAACTGCCGAATCTACATCATATGCTGATTTTTTGCTGCATTCTTCACCATGCAAACTTAAATTGCTAGGTCTGGCCTTGGTGTTAGTGTGCCCTACGGATGTTATATAGTCGCTTTCTTGCATATAATAATTCAACAGGATGTGATAGAATGGGCTGTTAGTAATGTCCTAGCACATTGTACTGGTACGATTTTCCACTGCCTATCTTGGGTAACTATTGACATAGGGAGTGTAACGGCGGCATAGGTGCTTGTAACGCTCCCGACATCATTGGTTGACGAGTACTTCTTAGCATCAAGTTTTGGAGGTTATTACGACTTATTACGTTAATAAGCACAGCATGGGCTACAGTCCTGGCATGGTGAATGAAGCGTCGGTGTCCTAACTATAGGCCTAACCTTAATGCTACCGGTATTTTCACTGCCACGAACGGTGTAAATTATTTAACTGTTAACTGGAGAACAAAGCTAGAATGAGTTGCATAATATTTTTACACTCAAAACAATTAATCAACTAGTAAACGCACTGAAGTTTAAAAACTCCTGGTTTTTATTTTAAAACATCAGCAATATAAAAATGGGTAGTTTATACTTAGGCTACTAGAATAACTTTCACAAGTTTGGAAAAGCAACAATGCTTGAATTTACATTTGGAAATTCACTTAAACAAGAGCAATTATGTTAGCTGTCAAATACAACTTAAATTTCAATAAGGAAAAGAAGTTTTTTTCTTGGGTTCCAATCCAGGAATATCCAGCAAGCTGAACCACGTCCGCTAAGTTACAACTATGCGTGACAATTATTTATCACAAAGATCAAACCGTCCCTTTGTTTACATTTAAGTTTTTAAAATGAACAAAGGTAGAAACTGGCTTTTTGAAAGAGGGCCACTCTTACGTTATGGAAGGCAGAGGGCCAGAAATGCCGATGGCTTGCCAACCATCATTTCCACAAGCTAGAGGTTAATTTAGTTTAAGCTATAAATTTAGAATTGGGGGTCCTAAAGCTAAACTAGTTACATACGAACCACTACCACTTTGCCCGGCATGGCAACCACGGACGTTACATCTCCACTCCCGACCGGCGTGACCCTTCTAGCTTGTGAGATCTGTGAGCTGTGCTGTGCTATGGAGGTAGGGCAACTGGGACTTTTTATGCTGCAGCATCGGATTTTGGCGACCAATGCATGGACTCCGAGGAGAGCTACGACTGTCTGATTGGTGGAGGGCCAGGAGAACAACGGAAAGCGGGTGGAGAAGTCGGTTTGGCAAAGGGTTTTGGTGCAGAGCCGTTTGAAGGAGTAGGGACATGTAAAGATAGGCCAAATTGAGTTTAACTCAAATGAACTTTGGGAAAAGGCCTTTGCATTAAAAGATTGATTGTAGGATCAATACACACGCTAGTGTGTCACCCGCCAAGATAAAATGAAACCATCCAGATAAAATGTATATATGAGCATGGCGACCACTAGACACATAGTGTCTTTACAGCAAAGATGTTTTGACTGTTTTCAGCCATCTCAGAATAAATAACTGCGACAGAAAAGGCTGAAACTTGTTTGATCAGGAGACTTTGGTCGCCTGACAAGATAAAAATCACTGTTAGGCACATAGCTTAACGTTTTCTTGTTGAAAAAACGACCTGAATAACGTTGATATTCCTAATTACTAGTTACTGGCTACTGGTTACTGGCTAACGCTATTTTTGTTTCACGAAAATAAATTCTTCCATGCGGTGAATAAAGCTGGTTCTTAGCTTATTTTACAGGTATTGATCTGTGGAAGTGCCCTTCTCATATGAACCTTTCTAATTGGTCACGTGGTTCAGGGGTTACGGAGCTCCAAACGTCCAAATTGATTGTTTTACATTGTTTTAAACATTGTTATTATGCAACAATGCCAAACTGAACATTAAATAAATCCGTTCGTCTTCATTACTAATATGAAATGCTATCATATAAAAAAGGTGACTGCTGTCCTCAAAATGTAACGAAAGCCAACAAAAAAAAAAAAAAAAAATGAAATGGACCATAAAACTAGATTGGTGTTTCCATCTCATAATTACTAAGAAAAGCAAATGGATTTCATCAATTTGGACCAAAAACGGCTGATATCTACCCCAAAACAAAACTTGTTAAGCTTTTAGGCCGTGTGAAGTCGTGATATCAAACGCCAAGCTCTTTCGCCAAGCTAATCCCACCGA